>JTDE01002135.1:15328-28658 GCA_014338405.1 Paragonimus skrjabini miyazakii | reverse complement strand
GTCTTATGTTCCTAAAGAACTCAGCACTTGTGAGTTCATGTTTCTGCGAACGGGCTCCGTCAAGAAACCTCTGCAACAACCGTATAAAGGACCTTTTCGTGTCACTATACGGTCTGCAAAAACTTACGTGATCGACAGTTTCGGTCAACACCTTATGGTCTCAATTGACCGCCGTAAACCTGCTTTCACCGACTCAACCCCCAGTGTGACAACACGAGAGTCATTCGATTCGTCTCCATCTACCTCAACATCTGACTTAGCCCCAGCGTCGCCTTCCGCATCTACTTCCGACGAATTCTGTCCTCAAACAACAACTCGTTCAGGGAGGCGCGTCCATTTTCCCGCTCGCCATCTCCAATAGATTAGTTTTTCTATTTCACATTTATGTACATTTGATAAATCATCACGTGTATTTCATTCTTTTGTCGAACAGCAACCAACGGTTTTTCGTAGGTACAATTCCCTGGCTCGTTTGGCACAGAAGATACCTGCACATAATTGTAGATATCCTCAGGCGCTGCGGGACACGCGTTACGGTGGGTATTTGCCTTTGTCCCTAAAGCTCAGGTACTTCGCCTTTCCTTATTTCTAGATCTAACGCGATGCACAGCAACAGTTGCTGGGCCCAAGGAGAAAACCTTGAACGCCGTAGCATTGTGCCTGCGCAGTGAGGAAATCACACGCCCTGTCACGTCCTCCTGAGGCGTTTCCAGGTTGGGTGGCTCGCGCGCTGCTGGCCAGCAAGACAGCAGCCGTTGTCCAAGATTAAAATTCATAGGTAGAAGGCCTCCTATATTAGTCACCCTTCTAGGGGGGAGGAGGCTGATGTAGTGAGATAACGTTCGACGTCCCCAAAATCCTAAACTCCCTGCGACGTAAGAGTTGCCTTGTCAGTACCACCGTCCCGGTTCACATTACCTTGTGAATGTAAATTTACTACAAACCACTAGCATCAAAGTTAGTGTGTTGGCGCAGGTATCGCAATTTTACTCGTAGCTGTGTAAGGAATCCGCGCCATCTCTACCATTGTAGGCTACATTAACTAGGATAACAACGTTTTAGCTACTACCGTTGGGAAAGCCGCTCAACCAGTATGACGCCTGTTTGAATTCTGAAGGTCGACTGGAAGTTCCGTCGACAGTCGTCCTCTCTGGTGGCTGCGGTGCGGTTGTGTTGACGGTTCTATCACGTCCAGTTTCCTAACGTCCCTTATCGAAGCGCTGAAGTCCGCTTGTGTACGGATTGTCGCGAACGACTTGCGCAGGCTCAGCCAGCCTTACGTGCAGCGAACTGTATGCCGATTATCGTTTATGGCCTGCGTTCACGCACCCTGAATCTAGACCTTCGCTACACGTTTCGATGACTTTCCACCGTTGCAGACGTCCAGATAATTGGCATCGACTTTTTCGAGCATTTCGACCTGCTAGCCGACGCAGAACACCGTCGGCTAGTCGACCGCAAGACAAACTTGTCTGTAACCGGGACTTTGAACAAGGTGGTTCCAATCAGTCCCGTGTACCGTCTGGTCATCGCGAATACGTACGCTTCTTTTGTTTAGCAATTCCCCACTGTCTTCAGACAGCCGACCTCGATGCCGCCGGTGACCGGTTCAACACAGCACCACACCGACACATTTGGCCCGCCGGTGTTTGCTAAAGCCCGTAGTTTAACACCGGATAGGCTGAAGATAGCGCGCGCCGATTCCGAGTACAAGCTCGAACTTGGCATCGTTCGCACGTTGGATAGCCCCTGAGCTTCACCGCTCCATAATTTGCCGAAAAATTCAGGAGACTGGCCTCCATGTGGAGATTTCCTTGCGCTTAACAACGCTACGGTATCAGACAGGCACCCCATTCCGCATAATCAGGACATCGCGGCTAACCTTAAAGGCACCTGTGGGTTCTCGAAGCTCGATCTGGTCCGCGCTTACAACCAGGTCCAAGTAGCCGCAGACGATGTCGCCAAAACAGCGGTGATTACACCATTCAGATTATTCGAATTTCTCTGCATGCCGTTTGCTCAGACGTTGCAGCGATTCAACGACGTAACAAGAGGTTTGGACTTTGTCCAGTTCTATATCGACGATGGTTTGGTGGCAAGCGCCTCCGAGGAAGAGCACCAGAATCATGTGCGATTGATCTTCTAACGATTCTCAGCGGATAACATCACTGTGAATGCGGATAAATGCGTTTACGGTCAACTAGCAGTCGAGTTCTTGATTAATCATGTCGATCAGCACAGCATTCGGCCGCTGACCGACAGGGTACAGGCACTTAGCGACTTTCCTCGCCCTGCAACGCTCGCTGCTGTCCAACGTTTTAACGGCATGGTTAACTATTACCGCCGTTTTATTCTGCATTGCGAGCAATTCATGCGGCCTCTGACCGAGTTAATCCGTATGTTAAATTGCTCCTGGCGATTTAGGTCGATTAACTCAGTAACGCGTAGTCGACAATTTCAATAACGCTTATGCAGACGGTCAGGTCAACGGGACTATCTTCGAAGTCCACTAAACGTCAGGAAAGGCGATCGAAAAGTTTGGAATTCATACGGTGCTGTTTAATAAAATTGCAACAAAGATACTGTCTCGCCTTGAATGTGAATCAACCGGGTACACGAATTATCCAGCGAAGGAGTCCAAAATGGGGCAACTAAGCACGTGTTCACAAATAGTCACCAATCAACGGGAATGACCTCACTGAAACAAACGTGTGCATATGATGAGAAAGTGTTTGCAACACCAAGGAGGAATTTGTAACAGATAGACAATGATAATTGTAAGAAGGAAGAAAGTGAACATTTTATGTGAAGTTATGGTACAAAATTCGTTATGATCGCTTGCTACATACAACAAAGAAATAAAGGCAGGTTAAGGATAGAATTTCTGCAACCAAACTAAACATACTTCCACGGATCTATCGTTCCGCATCGTACCAGACAAAAGACGACAAACATACCAGGCGAACATCAACAAATCTAACATCATGGCCGTTCCAACGGCAACATCGAGTTGTCAGAAGCAGCCGTCGACTCGTTCAGTCGCACCAAAACGTTTTACCCGCTACTGTGATGCTTCACCATTTCGATGCGGACGCCACCACTAGCATATCTGTAGACGCTTCCGACATAGCTGTTAGCGTTGTACTGCAACTGTTTGTCAGTGTAACCTGGCACCGCTTTCATTCTTCTCCAGTTGCTTGTTACCCGCCGAAATGAGGTACACTGCGTTCGGTCGTAAGTTACTAGGTATCTACTCGGCCGCTCATCACTTTCGATATGCCCTGAAAGGCCGCCAATTTGTGATCTTCACTGGCCGCAAACCGTTGGTATACGCCATCCACAATCGTTCCGAACGCCATTCACCCCGCGAAGTGCGCCGTCTTGATTTCATTTCGCAGTTTCCGACAAACGTACGATGCGTTTCTGGCAGTGACAACGTTGTGGCTGATGCTCTGTCACGCGTATTAGCACCTTTTGGCCGCAACATTATCGACTTGTCAACAATGGCCGACTCACAACGTGCGGAGAACGATTTCCAAGCTTCCTGCTAGCATTCGTCAATGCACCTCGCGGGCCTTCGGTTACTGACAGCTCCTGCAACGATTTTATGCGACACATCCGCTGGACACCACCGTCTAGTAGTACACTTAACCTCACAACGTTGCATGTTTGACAGGTTACACAACATTGCCCACCCCGGCGTACGGGCCACGGCCAAACTGGTTTACCATAGGTACGTCTGGCCGGTATGCAGAAGAATATTCGCACATAAGCACAATTTTGCCTAACTTATCAACAAGCGAAGGTACACCGCCACCTGTCGGTCCCGATTATCTGATACTCTTTGATTACCTCTCGACTCGCGCACCTTCACATCGATATTGTAGGTCCTTCGCTATCTTCGAATGGCATGACCTATATCTTGACGATGTTAGACCGTTTCAAGCGATGGCCAGAGATCGTCCCTATGCCCAACGTCCGCTCGGAGACCGTAGCATGCGCATTTGTTGAGCGTTGGGTGGCATCCCACGGTTGCCCGGCCACGGTTAAAACCGCGGCCCTCAATTTGAAAGCAGGCTTTTTGCGGAAAAGTTGAACGCGCTTGCATATCATCGAACATGGACTAGAATATATCACCCGGCTGCGAACGGTATGGTCGAACGCTTTCATCGATAAGTGAAAGCAGCCCCTGCCGCCGTCGTTACAGTCCATTAAATATAAGCCCTGCCAGTGGCTTCACTCGGCATCCGCGCGGCCATCAGGGCCGACCTTCACGTTTCCAGCACCAAACTTCTCTATGGCCAACTGTTGCGCCTTTCTGGTGGTTACTTCTCGTCCGCCAAAGACGCACTTTGACACGGTGTTTCGTATGCCGACCAGCTTGCCTCGCACATGCGCCGCCTCCGCGTCATGGACACCAGAGTGTAAAGCCGCAAGATTTTTTCCCCAAAGACCTCCACCACTGCACACACGTGTTTGTTCATGTGGATGGTTCACGATACCCGCTCAAGCTACCTTGTGAAGGTCCAGTCAACTTCAACGGGAGAACCGTTTCTATGTACTCCAGCCCAGAATATTCATTATACGGTTGGCACTGATCGCCTGGAGCCTATCTATGTTGAAAGGACGCAATGCTCCTCCTCATCCCGCGAACAGGCATGCAACTACCACTGAACAGCCTCATCCGTGCACATCGTCATCTATGGACACAGCTTCGCCGACGACGCCAGCACCCATCGAAACACGTTCGGGTCATAGGGTGCATTGGCCTCAACATCTGGTTGAGGACTAGGATTCGTTGGGTCCTGTTCTACTTCAGTTCAATGGAAAACCAAGAAAATCGCTAACGCTTTTGAAAACCTCAAAAATAGCGTTCCCATACATGTCTGCATATTTACGTTCGCCAGTTAAGTTGACAATTGTGTAGTTCGCCGGTATGCTGATTCAAGGCCGAAACAAGTTCGAAATGGCCATTTAGGCGCGAAAAGGTACATTTCAAAATTTCATGAAATAGTAAAATGCATATTACGGGAAAAATATATAGATTTCATCGAGTATATTAGTGGTGTTGCAATGGAAAAAAGGTGTACCTAAAAATCGCTTATATTCGCACTTTTCTTAAAAACAATGTGTCGCCATCGTGGGATACATACAACCATCATGCAAAAACGCTTAATTGTGCGTGATTTGAGAGATATAGTTGAATTTGTAACTTTTGACCATGTTGTATTTGCATTGCATTGTACACAAAATATCACAGTAATCCCTAATGAAAGCTATGCCGCTACGTTTGTTGGTTAGTTATACATCTGAATTATATGGTCAGCCTGTTTCTCTGATAGTATTTTAGGTGGAAACTGGTCGCCGAAATGTCACTCCTGAAAGTGGTTGTTCAGGATCAAGCGAACCGCAGACGACCGGTTGGGAATAACACAACGAACAGACGAAGAATTTATTGTCGACCTGCGAGGTCAACGCGAAAGTAAACGAATACCAAGACGAACAATGACAGAGTGGAGTGGCAAGCAAGCACGCAGAGGGGGCGTAGGTTCGAGTGCGCGGGGTACCTGTTTATACAGATCATTAAACTAGGGAACCTTTGAGTTGGGGGTTTAAGTGTGAGGGTGGGCAAGCGATAACTTGAAAATATTGACGATATGTCCGAATAAGCCGGTTGCATTATACATGTTACACTTTCAATCTACCGCCAATATAGGAACCTGGCTGTTCGCCAAGTACCACTTCATAGTCATACCAGGAAAAGAAGATTCCGTGAACCAACCTGTCAAACTGTTCCCCACCACATATCACACATAGTTGTACATAGTACAATATACCTGGATTAATTATCAAACACTGCTGATTGTGATCTGTTCAGAGAATAAAATCGCTAGGTTACTCCCGCTGACCTGACCCATAAAGAACGTCTGAGTATTTAGAATGCGTTCACATTAGTAGCTGCTCCACCCGATTGAATTAGGCTACCAACAACGTCTCACGATACAGCATGTGGTCTCGTTAGGTGCTATTCCAACCTGACCCACTTGGGCTATGAAATACACCTGAGTATGCAGTATAGGTTCACACTAGTAGATGCTTCAACCTTATTCACTTGAGCTATGAATATCGTCTCAGCATGCTGTATACGTTCACACTAGTAGATGCTCCACCCGATTGACTTAGACTATCAACAACGTCTCACAATACAGGATGTGTTCACGCTAGTAGATGCTTTAACCTGATTCACCTAAACTGTGAGGAACGTCTGTGTATGCAGTATAGGTTCACACTAATAGATGCTTTAACCGCGTTCAGTTAAACTATGAATAAAACCAGCGTATATAGTATACGTTCACACCAGTATCTGCTCCACCCGATTGACTTCAATTATGATCGGCTTCTGACTATACAGTCCATGTTCACATTGGTGGCTGGTCCTTTGGAACCACTATTACCATGAACAATTTGGAGAACGAACACGTGCGGGAAGTGATGAGAACCATGTACTTGAAGCGTTCGGGGTACATGGTAATCATCATCTTTGATTTCATTGATTGTCATATTGATTGGAATATTTTTCTGCACCGCGATATATACTTGACGATTCAAACATCATAGTGTGACTGACTGAGAGGTATACCTCCCGGTGTTCGGCAGGCAACTCGATTTCATCTGTTTCCGTATAGTGTTCCTCACGAACACCACGCGACCTCAATCTAGTTAATAACAACGCAGTAGGGTGGATAGACTTTACTTCTGAAGATTCTGGAGGACAGAGTGGAACATGATACCCTTTTTTTACGCCGTTCCACATACACCGAAGGCGGAAACAACCATATGATAGCGTTATTTCCATCCACTTTTAAGAGCAACATTTCATCGACCAGTATCTATCCGTAATCTTGCCAACCAAGAGGAATAGTATAAATATCGTATAGACAAGAAAGCTGGAAATGTTGGTACACACGTTTTACTATCAAATGTGTTAGTATTCTGGTTGAAAGGTAGAGCCAATATCGTGTGATCGTATATTTCCATCTCGACCATATCTTCAGGACGCCGGAAAATGAAGCACTCGCTAGCTATAGTATGACGTATTTCAACACGAAAATTGCGACGATCGCATTTATAAGACTTGAAAATGTGAGCTCATGCCAATAACGGGTTGTTTTCGCCAAAGTGGTGGAGAATGTTTTCATCACCAAGCTAATACTGTTGGGACTTATTCGATGTATTTTAGATTTTCCATTAACGCTGCTAGTCTATAATTAATGTACTGTACATACGATGCCTGAAATTCCGATTTTAAAATTTCCAAAAATATTTAAAAAACCAAGATTCGCACCAAAATAACCGTTTTGCCGTTTCAACGACCTTGTAGCCGAATCTCTTGAAACGGAAAATTGCCATCAATACAAATAACATTACCGAGGCTGCTAGCCGTGTGTTCTCTATTTGCGTTCAGTTTCAGTTGTGTATAACTTTTGGGAGTATTAGGTATTAACGCATTCGACCTTTATTTCATCACATCTCCGAACGCGTCTGTCGTCGGATTTGTCTTTGTTTTGACTTCAAAATTCCTTGGGTACGGCACGACATATCGCATTCATTGGATACTTCATTCCGTGTAGTGGGACTGTAGACATCGCATGTTTACGAACTGTTGTTAGCTAGGTACTTTCATTTTTCCTCACCTTTTGTTTTAGTTTTCACACCTGACTTGTTATGGTATTTAGATCCACTACATGTTGTAGCTGAAATGGTAAAAGTGAGAATCAATGTTTCTGTCGGATGACTAACGAGCATTAATGTTGGTCATTATCTGCCAGATAAACGAGCACTGACTCATGTGCACATGGCAAGCCACATACGCACGTTGTTAATGATAAATTGGGAAGTGTTATCCATGGTTACACCATACCGTAGGTAGGAACAACCACGTGATGACGTCAGGTGGAACTGTGGCGATCCCATTCGTTATCGTCAACTATGTTAGAACTACGGGTGCCATTCGTACTCTCTTTGTTCCCAACTTTTGTATGTACTTACACACTTGTTTGAAAGAGTAGAATACCGACAGGCACCCCGCGCACTCGAACCTACGCCCCCTCTGCGTGCTTGCTTGCCACTCCACTCTGTCATTGTTCGTCTTGGTATTCGTTTACTTTCGCGTTGACCTCGCAGGTCGACAATAAATTCTTCGTCTGTTCGTTGTGTTATTCCCAACCGGTCGTCTGCGGTTCGCTTGATCCTGAACAACCACTTTCAGGAGTGACATTTCGGCGACCAGTTTCCACCTAAAATACTATCAGAGAAACAGGCTGACCATATAATTCAGATGTATAACTAACCAACAAACGTAGCGGCATAGCTTTCATTAGGGATTACTGTGATATTTTGTGTACAATGCAATGCAAATACAACATGGTCGAAAGTTACAAATTCAACTATATCTCTCAAATCACGCACAATTAAGCGTTTTTGCATGATGGTTGTATGTATCCCATGATGCCATTTCCCACTGAATCATTTTAAGAACGTGAAGTCGATTAGGAAAGCCAACATTGTGCGTTCATCGAGAAAGGGCAATACGTTTTCTCAAAAACCGGTAAATGTGGACAATGTTTAGGTATAGCTGATTTTCCTCATTGCAACACAATTACTGTAGTCGATGAAGTCTATATATTTTTCCCGTAATATGCATTTTACTATATCATGAAAAGTTTTACGGATCTCTTTCCGCGCCTAACCTGCCGTTTCCAACTCACTTCGGCATTGAAGTACCGTACCGGCGAACTACACTATTACCAATCTCTGTGCCCTTTATTCATAGTTGTCCTTACTAATCTCTGTGCTGCAGTGCTTGCTAAATGCGCCGATCACGAAGGGCTCATAACACAGCAGACTGGTACGACCTCCGAAGAGATAACCAGTTCACTGTTGAGGGGAAAGTCCATTGGGAACTGTTGTGTTGATGTGCCGTTTGCATTTCCTTTTCGGCAATCTCCGGAATACCATACAATGTGATAGCGCGAGCCCGTGAAATGTTACTGTGTATGTTTTTCTATCTTGCAGGCCGGCTTCTATGGCGCTCAGTCTAAGATGTCACTAAAAATCCTGATGGGATAACTTGCAGTGGTGTGCAATAAAAAGGAGGCTAGAATAGTGTACTCAGTGTTAGAATGGCTTTCGAGCTTCACCCTGCTCATAGATGATGGAAACTGTTGTTTTGTTGATCGGATCAACTGAACGTTTACAGCAAATGCAAATTCATTCTGTGCAAAAGCTTGCGCCAAGCTGGATGATCCCAGCTTCCTCTGTCAGTCAATAGAGAACTGCGCTCAGGAGGGTTAGACAAAACCATAAGCTGGTGCCCAAGCTCCAGAACTAGAACAATCTGTGAATGGCACTACATCGTGCATGCTGAAACATGAGATAGTAGGCCTCTGTAAACTATTCAAAAGATTTTTAAATGGTTGTATTACTTTTCCTCCTCTTGTTACAGCTACAACCTTCATCCGTGAGCTTGCATAATCTGACAAACCAGCACAAGACGTCGCGTCAAATGCCTTAGGTTAGAGTGATAGAGAGGTTAAAGTTTGCGGGTTGAGATGTCAGCCGTTCTATAGAGACTAGTGCAGGGATCAATTGAATTGCGGTGTTACACCAACCGGAAAATCTTAACGTGGGAGAAAGCCAATGCCGATTATGGTGAGAAATGCTGCGGCAACGGTAAACATTCAACCGAATATCCACCGGAGGCCCATATCAAGCGCCAACGTGCGCCGCCTGGAATTGTCTATTTGGGTTCTGCTGTTAAAGTGGAATTGTGGACAGCAGTTGTTTGGCACCTCACCTTTCATAGGTGGAAGCAAGTTAATTCGCGCCCTGGTCTCAGCCATAATCGTGTTTTCGGTTTCTACATCTTAAACAAAACTAAAGCGACGAGGGGCATCGTCAATGACTCTAATCTCCGCCAGAAGCCGACGTTGAGGTTGCCCTGCCTGGTTAACTGATAGTCGGACGGTTTAGGGCACCTGGTGGGTCGGACACTCAAGCGTTGGTGAGGTCACAGTGGTTGTTCCTTAACCACTGCATCATGCACCTAGGAGATTACTAGGCCAATGGAACTCAAAACAATCCAGTGGAATTCTAATGGAACCGTGGCTTAAGGCTGCTGCGTTCGCCGACTGTGTTTATACGCTCCCTGCAGAGGTATTGGCATCAACTCCGTGATGTGTTAGAGTGTTTTGCACAGGAAGTAGTGTCGATATCAAGACACTCATCCGGTTGAGTACGAGTCGAAAATGTTTTACTACCCAATCAGCTATCTCCGATGCCTGTACTAAGGGTTGAGCTCGTGCACTGTACGCAATCGCTTTTGCTGTCTCCCGTAATCGCTCTCCACGGTTTTTCGAAGAAGAAGCTCGCCTATGTAGAAACCGTCTAACAGCTATTACGTTTCTGAAAGGAAGGTCGTTAGGCGATCGTCCTAACCATGTCTCTCCAGACAGCTGCTGAAAGCCAGTCGGTTCTGCTGGGGTGACCCACCTAGTTACCGCTTTCTTGATAATGTCATGGCGGCTCTCCAGTTGGTTTACTGGTGCGCCTAGAAGTTCCGTCACGACATGAACTGTCGAAAGATGCATCATCGGGCCAACTCTTGGGTTAGCAGACAAAATTACACTGTTGCCAAGTCTTATATTTTAAATGATCGGACCATGGGATAGATTCCATCTCTAGGAATGGTGGGAGAACTATGAATACATCTGCTATAAGACATGAGAAGTGGCTTAGTCAAGAAGTGACAGGTGATCAAGGGTAGGATTTAACTGAAAAACTATAATGTTTACAAATAGGCACATGTGCCTACGCACGAATTAGAACGGAGGCCGTGTTGGTGAAAGTGAGACGAACCATAAACAAATAGCAGTCTGTTTTATCGAAAAGGTTACCACATACAGGAGGATACCAGTGAAAAAGAACACAGAGGGACGACGTGGGAAGCAAATGTCCGGGTGCTGTACAGCAGGCAGAGACGTGGAGCCAAAATATTTCACCATGCAGTCGGTTCACCAGAAAAAGTATTCAGTGAAATTGGAAAATAAAAAACCGCGGCCGAAGGCCCCGTTTGCTGTCGATTAATCCAGTCAACTTCAAAAATAATTTGTGCCTGAAAACCAACACACAGATGAATTTTTTAAAACAGCTCATACTGACACGTATAAAAAGTAAGTTGTGTAGGATAACAGTTGACCGAAAAGACCGTGATCAAATGGTTTAGAGTCAGTGCCGGACACCAGTGAAAGAATTGGTGACAACACACAACCGGGTAACTAAGGTGGTGACATAGGCCGGTATAATTAAACGCGTCACACACAGAAAAATAATTCTTGTGAAAACACAATACAACGCAATACAACTACTTGGCCCAAAAAAGCAGCGTGCGAGTTCGTCTGGTTCACCAGTTGTTAGAAGAGTCCAACAAATTAACGCTGATTATGCTTCCCACAACCGAAGATAAGTCGTTATCGTATCTTTTCTACCTCTGTGTGTCTCATATTTATATTCAGGACTCCGTTTTTGTGTTTTACCACAGTTAGTTCCTTATGCTTGCATGCGGAACGGTCAGCTCCGTATGACACACCTATTTGATACTGCCACGGCCTAGTTCGCCAGCCCTGGCTGGCGTGGATCACTCATAGTGCACAGTGGTTAACCGGTCTACCTTATCTCTGCTTTCACCGTTATCCTTGCGTAAAACCTTTTTGTTATTCCTAGATTATGATGACTGGTTTCACACTTCCCATCTCAGTACTTCTCCGGGGCACAGCTTCAGACGGCAGCTAAACTGAACTGCATCCAGCTTAACTGCGGCAGTTGTAAATTTTCCGGGTAGCTATCGGCTGGTTCCCTAGGCACCGCCAGTACTTTGGTGTCGCGGAGGATTAGCCAGCAGACAAAATCACAAGACGTATAATGCTGGTATCATCATTGGCGTCAATCATCCAGCTGGAGATCTGATAACCTCGCATGAACGCGAGGCAAGCGCTCCAAAAGACAATGCGCGTCAGATGTGACTGATATCCTGTCACCGTCGCGTTCGACAGTTATCGGCGTGTCTGTCATCAATCTTAAGCACACTGCCGGCCGATTGGACCACACGATGGTACAACATCTACCAGAGTGTCTTAATGGATATTCTCAGTTATGCGATAGGCGCCACCTTGAATTTTATTTGTGTTTAAATGAAAACACAACCATGCATCCTCATCCTCATTGCCCGGTTGGCAAGCGGATTTGGTTCAGCAGATTAACCAAACCCAGGCTGCTACGTGTTCTCCTAGCCGGTGCTCGAGAAATCAGAGGTATTTTTGGTGGCCGCCAAACGCTCCTCAATATATCCTAACATACTTTGGATTGAGTGTCAACGGAGGCACCTAGTCAAGAAAAATGCAACAACTGTTGAGCGTACCAGCAACTTAACTGCCGGAAATATGTTTAATGTGTGCATGGGAAACACCGAGGACAGCGGAAATCAATGGATAATTCACCCGTCTGTTTTAAAGCTAGGTAACGTGCTTTAACAGAACACGATGCGCACTTCGCGCTCTAGCATGACCTCCGATGACTCCTTACCGCGGCTTTCGAAAACTGCTGTGACTGCCCCGGGAGAAGTTAAATACATATTTGAGCGTTTTTGCAGCAGGCACTATCTCATCCAAGAAGGTATTACCATTAATCTTGATCATCTCAATTACGAGCGCGTAAAGCTAGCAGTTGGTCATTCAATAATAGCTGCCCGCTTGATCATCCTATTAATGAATCTGCGGTTTAACAAAGTTGTACTCCAGCGGGCTAAGCCAGAGCCAGCAATAACCCTTGTAACGTGCCCAGGATTCCCCAAGAATTACAGCTCATCTCTAAGTCCAGCAGCTTGCACAGATTCAAAATAACATCCGTCAAACATGCTTATACCAGCGCCTAAAGCCCGACCAATAAACCACCTGAACTTCGTGCGCTTTGCATCACCAGTGACGTACTTACCGCTGGGATCACTGAATCCTAGCTTTCACAAAATCATCTCGATCTAAAACGTGATGTGACTGACGTACTTCTCTTCCGAAATGATGGAACACTGAGTAGAGGTGGCGGTGCTACAGTTCACGTCCGCAACTCCTCCGGGCTTTTATCCTTTCTCAACTAATGCCCACTGACATTCTGGGAACTGTCTGCTGCTGCACTTTTGCACTACTACCACACCACCTCACACCGACAGATTATTTGTTGACGCACTTAATCGGCTTCTCTGTCAAGACAATCATGTCCG
>JTDE01002135.1:4217-15073 GCA_014338405.1 Paragonimus skrjabini miyazakii | reverse complement strand
CTCTTTATTTTCTCGGCCGAGTACCGCCACAAGTTTCTGATAGAAAAATGTTTGGTATCGCGCACATTCTTGGAACACCATAGTACTCAGGTAAACGGGAACAGTCCTAATAGCGTACCATCCCTTCTAAAGTGTCAGTTCGGTAAATTTATGCGATCGTGTTACAGGGACTTTCATAGCAGCTTTATTTGCTTTCACATCAAGCAAGAGGCCCCAGTTTGGCCACCTCGGTTACAGGCCAAACTTATTCTAGAAACTATATGGAAGCGCGTGACAAACGCTGTTCTTGGAATGAGTGTGAGACCTTCCCTCGAGTAGCTTCCTTAACTAAATCTCTTCACCCTCGAGTACCTTAAAATGAAGCAATCCAGTGTCGGTGATTATGATTCTAATGATCCCAAACCACCTATTAAGAACTCTGCTTATTCTTGCGGATACTAGCTCAATCATGAGTCATTCCTCAAAAATAAAAAGTGAACACAGCAGATTTGAGTTTAAACACAACGTGTTTTTGGTACATGTATGCAAATCCCAAAACTTCCTGTTAAATATCCGAGTGTCGCGACAGCGGGTGCGTTAACGATTCGCATAAATCACTACTCCGGTTCTTGATCCAGGCCTCAGGGTGCTTTATTACGCATAGCCGCGTGCGCACATTCTTCTGTCAAATAGCTTATACTTGGTCGTATAAATTTACCCGCATATGGACTCAGCTTTATAGAGGAGGTAAGCATGCATCTGTTCTCCTCAATTTCAGTCGTCTGGGAAAAGTAAGAAGTGTTGACGTGTAACTATCACCCCGGGACGATATCTCTTGGTTGGAGAGAAGGAACCGCCAAAAGCTGTCGCCTTCCAATTTCGTCCATAAACCACTGAATTTACGACAAAGGAAGTAAAAAGTCAGCATGCTCACCCCGTTTATTATTATCTGTATTGGGATACAGGGTGTACAGAGAAAATACGCCTAGTTTACGAGAAACGGAGCGTGTTCTGCTTTAAATCATGGACTGAAAGAACGGAACAGCAGCCTGACTGAGGTAAACGTGAGCAGAAGCATGAAATCGTCAAATGTAGACAGTGGGGATCGCTCACCAAAAATATCGTATATGATGGTCATTACACTGAATACTTAACCAATGAAAAGGCATACAGAGGTTAGAGCAAGTTTTATTTTCGAAGAGCACGTGACAAGTAAGTGGACAAAACGATACCGTAAATTTGAACAAAGCAGTAAGAAGACGGACAGAGGTAGATGCTAGCATACCGTAAATACAAATTACGGACACGGCATAAACACATAAAATGGTGTAAAATAACAGGCACACTTAACTGCTAACGAAACATCAGCACGGATTTTGACAAAGATGTTTGTGCGGCACTAACTCTGTGATGGAAATGGACTCTTGGACCGTTGCTGCGGAGGAGTGTCGCCTAGTAGATGCTGCTTTCTTGGACTTCATTATGGATTCCGATAGAGTCAACCACCGCAATCTACTAAGTGAGCTACCAGCAGTGGGTCTCGACTACCAGCTATGTAAATGGAGGCAGCAGCAATTATCAGGCAGGATGCATTCGATGCGTGCCGACGGCACGGTGTCTACCGCCTTTGAGGCTCCTACGGGTGTCTGTCAGGAATCTGTACAAGGCCCTTCGTTGTTCGCGTTATTTGTGAGTGACTTGCCGGTTAATTATCCATCCTCACGTATGCGGACGAGATCAAAGTGTGGAGTGCCCTATGTACTCCTGAAATCTCGGCTTTTCAACAGCGGGGACTCATCGCATCGGCGGTCGGTAGAAAATAGCCCCCCATTCAACACTAGGAATTCAAAAGTTATGCACATACGGCACAACAGTAACATAATCCGTTGGGTTAGAGGGCAACCGCTAACTGTTGTTCTCAAAGAAATAGGCCATGGCACTCTAACCTCGTAAGCAA
Source organism: Paragonimus skrjabini miyazakii (assembly GCA_014338405.1). Classification (NCBI taxonomy): domain Eukaryota; kingdom Metazoa; phylum Platyhelminthes; class Trematoda; order Plagiorchiida; family Troglotrematidae; genus Paragonimus; species Paragonimus skrjabini miyazakii. The sequence continues at coordinate 13,137 of JTDE01002135.1, read as the reverse complement.
TTGTCTTCTGTCCTAGCACCAATGCGCCTGCATTGACAAAGAGGGCTAATGGCAGGTTGGTAGCACTCAGCTGCTCTCTAGTAAGTCTTCTGCTAGAGATGAACATACAGACATACGCTTCATACCTGAAAAAACATATAGCCACCCCTGAATTTGCACAACTACGTGCGACGAAAAGTGCCATAGGTCCCTACTCGTTTTCACATACAGGTCGATTGGGGCTCCTGAGCCTCTTCTCATTGGCTTGCGGACGACTAAGAAGAGACGTGATCATCACCTACGGAATACTGACCACAAAGGATCACCCCACTCGAAGCCTATTTATGTTGGTGAAGACCATCGCCTTAAGAGGACGCAAGTTTAAACTAGATATAACGTACAGTCGCCTACTTTGGGTGACACAGCTTTGCTACCGAGTTTATCCAACTCTTGATGCCTTTCCCGCGGAGATTGTGGGGCCACTACGCTGGAGACATTCAAGAAGTGTCTTAATGACTGACTCTTACCTAGGCGGCCAATACGGACGGTGTACTCCTATTGGAACTTACAACGCATCAACCTTATCCATTTATTGCCAACTACGTTGAAGTTACGATGGTCGTCTGTACTCTCTTAGTTTCCAACTTTTGTATGCGTTTAAACCTTTGTTTGGACAAGTATAGATACCGACAAGTACACCACGGACTCGAACGCACGATTCATGTGGACGCTTGCTTGACGTTGCGTTGCGCTATCGTTTTGTCTTGTTATTCTCCCGCTCTTCTATCGACTTCGCATGCCGACAATATATTATTTGCTGGCTAATGGTGTTATTCTTAGTCAGCCCTCTTTGGGTCGCCGTAATCCACACTAGCTCTCGGCGCGGATCTATGCATGTCATACCCGACGTGACATTGTTCCTGACCTTTTCTGCTACCTTGGCGTGGTGGTCTAGCATGTGTGCTGTTTTTCTCCAGAAGGCTGTGCTGACTGTGACCTCGGTCGCTGCAGGTTCAACCATGTCAGAATGACCAAAGGGGAGCAGCTAGACAAGAGGCGGATGTGTCCGTTTTGAGGTGTTATTTGTGTATGGCGTCAGTGTGTTGTGTTTCGGTTGAGTCTGTTATCTTTTCCCGCCTGATCCGATTATCTGTATGTTTGATTGATTTGACTGTGCAGTATTATCTCTATGTGAACGTACCGAATGTCCTGGGTTGTGACTGTTGAGCCTGTACTGGATGGTTGATGCTGCTGCGTGTGTGTCGCCTGCCGCCTCACAGTACAGACTTTTGAGCCAAAGACTTTGGTTGAGGGCCCTAACCTCCCTCCTGTCTAGGTCCGGGCGTCCTATCCTAAGTCCATAAAACCCATGATGATACAACATAAACCAAATGCCATACTGCATCGGCCGTCACGCAGGATAAACCGGGTCTCCCTATCTGGTGCACATGGCAGGGTGGATAGGCGAAAATATGCTACTGCCAATCACTCATCCTTATATTAATCCTCGAGCAGATAATGCTCACTCAGGTTTCAGTAACCCTAAGACCAACGTGAAGCAGGCCCGAGGATGCAAACACTCTGTGTTGGAGCATGGAATGGGCGCACGTTGCTGGATCGATGCAGCTCCGATGGGCGGTCAGAATGGCGCACCGCATTAATCGTGATGGGACTGCCTCGTTATGAAATCGGTGTAATAGACTTGAGTGAGGAAAAGCTTGTGGGCCAAGGTAAGTTACGGGAGGCAGGTGCCGGATGCACCTTCTACTGGATAGGTTACCCGACAGACGGTACTCGGAAGCGTGGTGTCTGTTTCGCAGTCGCCAATCGCATCAAAGCTTTGATGATAGGCGAACTACATGGCATCAGCTCACGAGTGCTATTTATGCGCCCGCGATTCAGTCGAGGTAATTGTGTTATATTTGTTAGCGTTTATGGTCTAACTATGTGTCACATTGGTGATGCAAAGGACCAATTCTATGGTCAACTGTCCGCCACAATCCGGTCGGCACCGGTGACTGATCGACGGTTTGTGTTAAGTGGCTTGAACGCTCGAGTCGGGCGCGACTCAGCAGTTTGGCCGGAAGTCCTCGGACCCTACGGCATTGGTTCAGTGAACGAGAACGGTGATCGTCTGCTCCGCCTGTGTGCTATTCACGAGCTGGCTATCACGAACACCCGATTTTAGCTGCCTGCGAGCAACATCATGACGTGGACCCATCCACGAAGTGGTCATCACCACTGACTTGACTACGTGACTATGCGGCAGCGCGACATTCGTGAAGTGCGTATCACGCGAGTGAATCGCGACGCCGAATGTAGTAAGGATCATAGACTGGTCAGGACAAAATTATTTACTGTGTATAGTTATCGACTACTATGCAGTAGCTGTGCACGTTAAAACTGTTTGGAAAATATATATACAACCTAGCCTGCTCGCCTCGTATGATTGCATACAAATATTTTCCACTTCCTATCCTAACAGACCACATGACAATCCCCCCGTGTTGCTAAACATCTTTTCTATTCTACGTAACGGCCGTATATATTAAATCGACATCGAAACTCGGCTGCAGTCATATACTAGGAAAAGGTGTGAATCGATTTTTTTTCGCGTTATACGATAACAATTGTTTGTTAGAGATATATATTTTATTCACTAACACAAAATTATATATGCTATATATAAGGTTTGGCCAGAAAATATCAGATTCCATTATTCGTCATACTTCACGTGATCATTTTACGTTCTCCCGCTTATCACGTAATTTTGCTTTCCATTCATGATTCCACGATAAATTCTAACGCGAGACAACATTCCGTAACATACGGACAATCAAAATCCCTTACTAGTTTGACAATTCGCGAGGTCTGTGAAATTCCGCCGATTTTGAGGAAATAACGAGGTCCAGTCCAGAAGATGGTCCATTTCTCCGCGAAGTTTGGGATCATCCTATTTTCCTTCATCCTCACAAGAGTTTCCACATATTTTTCCGGAACCGTCTACATCAAATGATGGTGAAATTTTCCGACTGTTCATTTTCTCCACCTTGAAAAATCTTTTTTCTGGCATGACTTTGAACATAAAGACAACGTTTACCTTGTGAAGCGAGGATTGATGTAACTACTCGGCGTTTTTTGTTGGACATTTAAAATGTTGATAACTATCTTTTTAGAAGCAAGTGAGCCAAATGCTTCTCCATTAACTAGAATTTTTCTCTATTATTTTGTCCGTTTTGTTGCTTTATTTCCATAATTGGTGTATTGTACTATCAACAATTAAGTGTACGTTATGAGTTTCACGTAACAATGTGTACACTGATCACGCTTATCTGAGCGTGTTTCTCACAGATGCGTTGAGAAACATACCATTATTATTATTATCGATGTACGCAAGTCTGTTTATTGCAGATCTTCCGGACAATTGCAGAAGTATGATATAGAACGATTGGAAAACTGTGAGACGAAGACTGCTTTTCAATGTGCAGTTGCCGCCCATCTGTACGACCTTCTTGTATCCATTACTCCTGATGGTAGGTGGCAGTTAATCAAGAAACGGATCACGACGGCAGCCACCGAGACGGTTGGTGTCAAACGCCAGAAACGTCCGAACTGGTTCGACGACAACAACGCAGTTATCGCCGAACTGGTATGAGAGAAGAATACCGCGTTTGCTGCCTCCACGATGGACCCGGGCAGTGAAGCGAAGAAGGCGACGTTCCGAAGTATCCGCCTAAAACTGGCCGAGCGTGTTCGCGGAATCAAGGACAGCTGGTGGATGAAACGGGGCGAGAGGATGCAGGGTTTCGCAGATCGTCAACAACATAGAGTTCTACGGAATGGCTGTGGATGAAGATGGATTGCCAGGCAAAATCCTGAAGAATGGCGGGCCGGCGACGGAACGGAGTAGCAGGTGATGCCACCAGATTTCAAGGATGCTGTGATAGTACCTTTGTTTAATGGTAAGGGTAACAAGCAATGTTCCGACAGCTATCGGGGCGTAATTCTGCTGAGCGATCATAAATGGGAGGGACGCCCCGCTGATGTTGAATCAGCTTCGTTGGCTGAGTCACGTCCGTCGTATGGGCGATGACCGTATTCCGAAGCAGGTGCTGTATGGACTGCTGAGATCAGGTGAGCGAAATCCTGGTAATCAAAAGCGGAGATACCAGGATGGTGTGTAGGTAAGTGTTTCGCGTTTTAAAATTGATTTTAGATGTTGGGAAAACTTGGCGCTGGACCAGAAGGTCTAGGGAAGTATGACCCGGATGGGCGCCTGCGAGTTAAACCAGTAGCTATTGCGCGGCCGGGAACGAAAGCGCGCGGTACGCAAAAGAACCATCGGTGCCATAGGTCGTGGTGACATGACCATATGGCGTTGCGATGCGTGTGAGCGCGAATGCGCCAGCCGTTTAGGATTAGTAGGTCACCAGAGTACTAATAGTGCACCGTCGGCGAAGAAACAACGAGTACGTTAGGCTCAGGTGGGTCATATCAGTATATCCATTCTACTTTTGTTAATTATTGCAGCGACCAAGACCATGGTCGTTTGGTAACTAATTCATTCCCCTTCTCATAAACTTGTGTGTCTGCGGTCGTATACTCATTCTTTTCATCAGCTTTGTTGGTGTACTGTATGTAGAATGGTTTTCCTGTTGTTCTAGTAGTCAAACCGGAATTTTGCTCTTCACATTTGTTCCCTCTAGAATGCGCTTACATGCACCTGCATATTGAAATTTCTCTTATATTACATTCTACAAATCTTTCTTCTCAGTATAGATCTTGTCATTGCAGTCTCTTTACCTGTTCATTTTTCGAGAGATAAGGGTTTCTTTTTCCTGCTAGCCCTTCAATTGGCTAACCAGCATTGGCCAGCTTGACACAAAGACCTCTTTCACAGACGTGCCGGTCTTATTCCCTCGGGTTTACACCGGATACGTGGTGTGTGAGTGGAACCGCAAGTGGTGCGACGCAAGCCACTTGGGGTGATGGTTTTAAGCGCGGGCGTCCTTTGGCTTCGGTCACTGTGACAGGCTAATCCGTTTCGGATGCCGCCAACCGAGTATGTATTTGTTACCAGTCGGACTGACCGTGTGTGCATGCTTTCCACATGAGCTCACCCTATGAAGCCCGGTCGCTTCGTACTAGCCACCCGTCAGTGTTAAATATTCACCCATGATGATTTCATATCATTGTTTACACTTATTTCTCTTTTTACGGTAATTGTTATTGATACTCTTCTCTCACAATCCTAACGGGGATAGATACGGATTTACGTCCACATTACCCAACTACGGTACTCGGGTGCTGATTGCCACATTCAACACGCATCCATCTAACACTTATTCACCTTTTTAGTGGTTCAAGCGACCTAATATTATGAGTGGCCACTCGACGTCCACTCAGAAAGTGAAGTCACCAGAGGCTCGGAAACCATAAAAACACAGACCCATACCGAAACAGTTTGAGGCGTGACACTCTCACAAGTACTACACTATCAGCCCAGGAAGAAGTAAGTGAACCGTGATATTATGTTCAGGTGGAGGCTGAAGAAGGCGGTGGAAAACTTTAGGGACATCGTGGGACGGAAAATGTTAAGGCAGTGGGAGGGATGAAGAGGTCCCAAAACGACGGGGAGAAAGGGTAAAGGATCCCCTACCACCACACTGACGGGCGGAAGACGGGTAAATGTACAGGATGCTTTGACAGCTCTTCAGCGGAGGGTTGATGAACAGGCAAAGATCTTTAAGTCACTACAGGAGGGCAGATGTTTCGTGGACAGGACCATCGCACGTTTGGAAAAGGCTAGCAAGGTAGCCACCGGTAGAGGACGAAACGTGTTAATTCATGGAACAGCAGAACCGGTAATGAGGGTAGACCGACAACGGGAGCGTGCCATGTGATGCCATGTGGTCAGCATGCTGCGAACCATAAACATCCCAGAACATGTAGGGATTAGGAGGGCTTCGATGTTCGGGAAATGGCAGAAAACTGACTGGAGCATCCGCAAATCCAGACCTTTGTTGGTTGATTCTGCTAACCATCGACATGGATACAGTTTCCTGTCATCTGCAGGGACCGTCAGTGACTCTAAGAAAGGGGAGATTGTAGTGACCCCATATAACCCGTCTTAGACGAGGAAGATACAGCGTTTACAGCGGGACAGCCAACTAAAGTTTAACCCTCACCCAGGTTACACGTCGAGATAGTCTTCGCGCGTTCTTTAAACGGATGTGGTGTCCAGGAGTCCTCCTTCAAAGGCAACACATTGTCATCTCTGTCCAGTAGTTTCTCAGAGAGTAGACACTACGATTCAGCAAGAGCAAACAAGTCTGAGCAAGTTGCAGTAGGCGTTGTCTCGGAGGCCCTGTCTACTCTAAAACAGTTGGTTGCTACTACTCTCGGTCTTAGCGTCCGAGCTCGCCTCCACTCAAAACCTCGAGTTAATCTTCAGAAGAATAGGTGGGAGTAGACAGCTTGTGGTCTCCACTAACGCGTGCAGCGTTAGAAACAAGTGGGGAGAACACCGAACGGTCACCACAAATGCGGATTTGATAGCGGTTACTGAGTCGTGACTGAAGCCGGAGATGAGCGCTGAAAACCTCTGCCCCCCGGATATAATATATGCCGGGCGGATCGACAGGACATAGGGACCGAAGGAGGGCCTTTGCTTCTAGTGGCGCAACATCAAGAACAACGTTCTGGCAGGGCACTTAAAACACCCAACATGTAACTGATTGCTTGTTTCCTGAAACTATTGAGCGTAACAGTGTTGGCATCGTGCGTCTATAGGAGTTATTTGGCGACAGAGTCCGAGGATGATGAGCATGCATGCCGAGTGCAAAAGAGCCTTTTCCTTGGAGATTTCAACACACTCGAGGTTAGCTGGATAGAGGAGCATGCACCGAGAGGGTAGTTTGATGAATCTTTCCTTAAATACTTACACACCAATGCCTTAGTTAAGCACGTAAATGGACACACCCGATGGAGACCTGGCCAGACAGCAGCTATGCTGGATCTGGTGATAACTAAGAATCCGAATGAAGTAGACAACCTCGAGGTCGCACCTCTTGTTGGCCGAAACGATCATAGGGTCATTAGGCTGACATTCACTTTAGCGACTGTTAAACTCACGGATAAGTAGCCTCGGGCCTACCGCGGAATTAACACTGACAAGATGACCAGAGTCGCAGAACTAAAAGCACGGCCAGAACATGCGCAGGATGACGATGCTGAGATGAATTGGGCCAAGCTCAAAACCACTTCGAAAGGTTTACGCCGCGGGGAACCACCATGGTGGAGGCGCGGAGCGAGCAAGTAACAAACTACGAAGCGTAAGGCTTGAGAGAGATTTAAACGCACAGACGGACATAAGCGTTGTCTGGAGTACAGACGGGTACATCGCAGGGCCAGCTAGGTTCAGCGGGAGTGCCGACTAGCATATGAGAAGCACTTGGCACAACGAGCCAAGTAAAACCCAAAGGCGTATTATAATTACGTCCAGTCCAAATCAGTGACGAACAAGGAGATAATGCGTCCACTAGTGAAGAGGAGGCCCAAACGTTACTGCAGTTCTTTGAGGGGGTGCATACAAAGGATGGTGGCAGGTCACCGCAAGTTGACCTCGCTACTGATGTACCCATGATGGAGGGGTTGGTAGTCACTGCTGGAGAGGTGCTGGGTCAGTGGCTAAACTGAATTTACGAGGGCAGCGGGTTCAGATGTCATTCACCCAGCAATTCTAAGACCACTTGCGGATGTATTAGCTCCTTTGGTTGGCTTATTTAACACATCGCTTGGTGAAGTCAAACTACCGGCGGATTGGAAGGTAGCCGCTGTCACACCGATAGACAAAGAAGCCTCAAATTAGAGACCTGTGAGCCTTACGTCAGTTGAAGGTGCTTGAACGGATCTTAAGGGAAAAAACAGCACAACATGTCACCAGGTATGAGCTAGTTGCGGTTAAGCAACATAGCTTTGTAAGTGAGAGATCTTGACATTCTAACTTACTGGATTTCGAAGATGAGACCAACCTAAGGCATGGAAAGGGAGATTATGTTGAGGTCTGTTACTGACACCTTAGAAAGGCCCCCTGCACCGTAAATCACATAGTTTTAATGTTAAAACCGAAGGCACTTGATACATCTCCTGGTGTTTTAGCGTGGGTGAAGGAGTTCCTGTATAAAAGGAGTTTCTGTGTAGGTGGAGGGCACCAAGTCACACACTGCACATGCCACCGGTGGTGTTCCAAAAAGGACAGTTGTAGGCCCCTGCCGTTCCTGATATACATAAATGATTTGGCGAAGTAGATCCGCAGTCCCTGCTACAAGTTCGCAGACGACGTAAAACTCACTAAACGCCCCAGCAAGCCTTAGATGCAGCGAGACCTCGATGAAATTCACCAGTGGAAAGTTGGCTGGGAACTCCAGTTAACTTTTGCGAAATGTAGACAACTTGAAGAGGTAGAAATTGAAGACTCCCTTAGGTGGATGAAAGGGTTCGGGCAACGTGTGCTCATTCGAAAAACCACTGAAATGAGGGATCTAAGAATACAGGTCACTGGAGACTCCAAGGTGTCAACTCAGTGTATGTTTGCAACCCGTAAAGCAAATCGAACACTCTACCAACTGAAGAAGACTGTAGCCTCAAGGAAACCCAACGTTCTTGTGCCTCTGTATATGGCTTACGTGAGAACACATCTAGAACATTGTGTGCATGTCTCACGTCCTTACTTGGTCAAGAATGCCAAGGTCCTAGAGAGGGTGCAACGTAGATTTACGAAGTTCTTCGTAGAATTTCGAGGAGGAGACTACTCCAGCGGACTTATGCACCTTAATCTCTTCATCTCAGAAAAAAGACGAAAAAGGGAGATCTCATAGAAGTCTTCAAGGTCCTGAATGGATTGTCTGAGGCAGGGGAGCAGCTGTTTACTCATAACTCA
>JTDE01002134.1:83203-114070 GCA_014338405.1 Paragonimus skrjabini miyazakii | reverse complement strand
AGTATATAACAATAAAGCGGAATATTAAAATGTGTACAATACCCTATAACAACGTGGTTTGGTTTTTTCTCAATTTGAAGAGCAAAACGAGTTTGGGGGTTATGTATATATTTACTCTCACATCGAGTTAGGTGATTTTTGTGGTCGACCAGCTGGCAGAACATTTTCCTCCAGGTTATCAGAAAATGACTCTTGGCTCTATGGAAGAGCATTCGTCGTGTCTAAACTATAGAAGGAGTGTGTGGTGATTGTCATTTAACCGATTTCTCATTACTGTTGTTTTATTACATTGCTGACTACAAGTTGCACAATTGCGCTCGAAGGATAAATTACTTGCTTTGCCTAGTTCGGTCTTTAGTACTATTGCGTCGAAGCTAGCTCTGGGGTTGAGCTAATTCAACTACTTCATTTATGTATTTCTGGAACCATCACAGAGTGTCTGGAAACGGACCCAAGCCCTACGTTGTGCAATGTATGTCGGATGGCTACATCGTACCTGCTAGTCAGTCATCGTTGAGCCATACAATTGCCTTGAGAGGAGTTGTTCGGACTGGCTGGAATTACGTTGCCCCGTAGGATGCAATGGCGCGGCTCCCAGAGCATATGGTTGTGAGAGCCTTAAAGGACCCAGCTCCACTCGGTAAGAAGAAAACCGGAGGTAGACACCATCGGGAAATCAAGTCAAAGATGGCCGCATATATCATCGGTTCAGAGGTCGCAGCGTTTCCCCATGGCCGGACGGCGGGTGCTATTAGTACGTCACGGGGGCCACTCAAAGTTGTTTTAGGAACTGCATCAAAAGCATGTTTGCTTCTGGAACGGTTGCCAGAAGCGCGGTGTGTGGGCGTGCACATAGCGAAAGACTTGGTTCCAGAGGGTCATGAACGCCTGAAGGCGACCCAAAAAGAACTGCACTGCAGAAAATACGATGGGAATTACGGTCTATTACTTCAGGGTTTTTCGGTCAGGTGTAGATACCCTTAAGTCTGAGGTAAGCCTGTTATGTTCCCCATCTTCCCCTTGGGCAAGAAGGAACGGCGGAGTTTCCGGCAATACCTCTCTCCACTCTCCTTTCTGGAGACAGAGAAGCAAGCTTAGATGGGAACAGATTGTTATGCTGAAACATTCAGGGTCTTTAAAACAAGATAGGTAAGACGTAGGAGTGAGTTACAATTAACAACCCAGCAGCCATGACCCTAGCTGAGACGTGGTTGCCGGAAGAAGTGGAGGACGCCGAGGTCTCCAGCCATGGATACCCTTTCTTCCACTCTAGTGTTAGTGTTCGGCAAACAAGGGGAGTTACGCTCCTTATTTGTGATAACATTCCCGCTCCTCTGGTGCTAGCCAGAGTCAACGCTGACAGCACACATGATGGACCGTGGTGCATGGTAAAATTAACACGGAGCAGCCGCACCATGCTCGGTGTTATATGGAGATCCCCTGAATCGCTCCCAGCTCAACTGTTAGATCTAGAGGTTTTTGGAGCAACTAACCACCGTCTGATATCCGGAGACTTGAACGCACGTAACACCAGCTGGCGAATACAAGTATGAACTAATGATTTAAACCGTTTTTCAGAGACACTGCTTCGATTGGTCGTTGACGAGGCGTGCTTGTACCTTCACGTGAGAGGTCCACACGGTTGCATGCCGGATGCCACTCCAAGTTGAATTTAGCGTTCTCTGCACTGAAGTCCGACGTCAAATGCGTATATATTTGTCTCCAGAATGGAGGAATAACCATGTGCTATTGGACGTGTGACGGGCAAGAGGCGAACTGCGGGCAACACCCACCCAGTTTCGACGGAATATCTGGCGAACTCCATTCAAAGATATGAAGAAGGTCGCACACATCTACGACTGGGGCGGTAGTATGATCACGGTTAGTAAGCGCTGATGCGAAATTAGAGACAATCTGCTGACTCTCGCGGAACGGTTCGCACAGATTTCTCGTAGTCGTCTCCAGTCTGAAGGGTCACAGTGGTTCGATAACAAATTGCGACATTGCGATGTTGAATTGCGCAGACACTGACAGCTACTGGGCTGGTCATGTTTCATACGATGCGTACCGAAATCACGGAGTGAACGTAATATCACGAACCTGAGAGAGCTTCTGCAGTATACAGAAAGGTTGGCTGCGAAATCGGCAAAAGCACCCAAGCGGCCTTGGGCGTACATCCGTCGATCAATCAGAATCGAGACGGAAAACCCGGCACTGATAGATGGGCATAAAAACGAGACTATTGGGAATTTGGAAAAGGCTGAGCAAATGAGTTGACATTACCCTCCGATCTGCTACTAGGATAGTGCTCAGTCTGTCTTGCTCGACGGGGCTGGATCATGCTTTATCGAAATGCTCTCCAGCGCTGACGGCGTTGGATGCGGGTTAAGGTCGGTTAATGTCAACAGGTCCCCAGGTCCGGAAGTGGCGGTAGAATTATCTGTGCTCCTGACGGACATGTATGAGCGATCTTTGAATGAAGACAAACTGCCAAAAGGGTAAAAACAACCAGTGGTTGTGCTTGTGTACAAAGGAGGAGGACGGTCGGTAGCTATCAACTTTCGATCAGTATGCTAACCTGGCGCGCCTGGTAAGTTCATGAAGCGGCTGATAGCCCGTTGTCTCCAGGGCATCTGGACCAACGCCCGATCTTCAGTGAGGAGCAGAACAGATTCCGGAGAGGAAGGTCCTGCTTAACAAACGTCCTGCTTACCAAACAGCAATGGGTGTAGACAACAACTAACGGCAAGACTCTGAACGTTGTGTTTCTGGACTTCGGCAAGGCTTTCAACAGAGTACCATATAACCATTCGTTCATCAAGCAGTTGGCATACTCTGTCAGCCCGTCTTTTATAAACTGAATCACAGACTTCCTTCATGGCAGGCCACTCGATGTCAGGGTCGACCAGCACTTATTTGAATGGCTGTCTGCTTCAAGTGGTGTGCCACAAGGGTCAGTGCACGAGCCCTTGTTGTATTTGGTTTTCGTGGACTATCTGTTGGACCAGTTGCGGCCACCTGTTCCCGTCCTTGCCGATGACATGAAAATATGAATTGAGGTTTCTTTAGGTGGGGATAGTAAATAATTGCAACACCGCTTAGACACGATGTCAACTTAAGCAGTTCAGTGAAGCTTGCCTTTCAACCCACAGAAATGCTTTATTATGCACCTGGGGGGCGGGGATGTCAGTGCACATTATGTTGGAAGCCACTTGTTAACAAGATGTAATAACAGACGTGACCTCGGATTGCTAGTGCCAAACATTCTTAAAACAGGCTTCCACAAAACAGAACTACGTTGAACCCAGGAGAGTGATTGGGTCAATCCGTCGGTCCTTTACCAAAGTGTCCGCGAGGAACTCAGAGCAGATTTCCCCCTCCCCGAAATGAGCACAGATTTCGAGGCCATCCTCTCACAGAATGATGTCGATTTTCAAAGGGTTCCTTTAGTATGCAATAAATCAAGTCTAGATGGGGTGAAAGCAAGTACCAGGAAAACAACAAACTGTCTCAAACAGACCGTTTCAGGGAACCCTAGTAGCGGGAACAGGCTAGTGTGTTATTTATAGTTGAGGGCTAGATGTTTCCTGGGAACTACACTTTTCTTCCTTTTTTCCACCCCTACAACTACACATTCATTCAAAGTCAGGCTGCATATCTGGGTAAGGGCAATGCCAAAATGTTGGTCAAGTTTTCAGAGTGTCTGGGTAAGCAGTGTCGGGTACTGTGGAGTTCATGCTGTTTAGCGAGGATAGAGCTTCCTCAAAATCATGGGGTCTCCACCACAAACACCTTCAGAGTTGGGAGAGGCTCGGGCATTCTATCCTCTGGGAGACAAACTCCGAAATTCTAGCATAAACGCATCAGCAACGGTTTTGTCGATCGATATGTCTTCTCTTTTGTAGGAAAATTTGGTCCAATATTCCGTCCTCGGGGAGAACTTGGCCTCGGCATAACCATAAATCTACTCAATGTTCCGCCAAAGCGTGCGTGCCAAATTGAGCCCATATGTTAAGCAAGCAAATATTTTGTTCTCAAATACTATGTTTCGGGCTCGTTTATGTAACATGAAGCTTTTAAATCTTTTTTATCGAATATATGTCTTCGAAGCCATATGCTTGCGCCGGAACGCTGTCTTGAATATGAGACGGACTTGTGGCCTCTGGCCCCGTCCTCCAACTAAATTAATAGTAACATTTCATTCTGTGCGACCCCGAAGATTGTTAACGTAGCTTACACACAAAGTATCGATGTTCTCTGCAAAAACCGATAGGTTCCAGGTCGTTCTATCAATGTCCATTTCTAGTTTATTATCACCATTTGTGTGAAAAAGTTGGTTTCACTTAGAAAGAGAACAGTTGAGTGAAAAACAACCCCCAACACGATCACTCTATTCGAGCTGTGTTGCAGGCGATGCGTTTGTGATAGGACTGTTATGGAGTGCTATAAGTAGGTCTAGCGTTGAGGTCACTTCGCAACTGCGGCGTCTTCTGGACACGTCAGTAATCTGTGCTGATATAAACTGGCTGAAAAAGTGGAAGAAGTTGTGACCAGGTCCTCTGCTACTAACACATCCTAATGCCATCTGACTTTGAAATCATTAAAATCTCCCGGAACTTACGGGTGGTAGTCAGATTGGCATGCCGTTTCGTCTTTCTCTCCGATGCTGGTAGAATTCGATGCACCCTATACCATCAACGGCAGTGTGACTTAAAGAAAGCCGGTGATGGTGCGAACACGTCTGTAACTGCAAGACAAGTCTACAGGCACCAGCGTCATAATTGTGATGGTCGCAATATCATTGGAATTCGCTCGTTCGTGTCTGAGATCTATTACCCCCGAGTCATGTTTTGGTAGGTCGAACAAATTTAACGCTCAAGACGGATAGAAGACATATATCGCGAGATGTTAACATTTCGATTGACTCTCATCAGTCGCCAACGTAAAACTGGCAATTTTTATACAAAATGCGTATAGCAACAACAACTGAACGCACCTATCCAGCAGCCCAACTACGCATCCTGCTAAGCCCTAGGGGCTTGTCTCTTCATAGCGGCAATACACACTCAACCGATCAGTCTGTCTCCCACGTAATCTACCAGTTCAATTGCAGTTGCAATGACGTCTACATGGGTAGGACAGATCAACTATTGCATCAACGTATGGATGAGCACATTCCCAAGTGGTTATCAACGGCAGTCTCAAGAAACGACCTACTGACTGTAAAAAACTCGAAGGTCCCAGCTTCATCGATCGCCAAAAACATTTTAGCAACCGGTCACTTAGTTGACCCTGTTAAATCGTTCAAGATATTGTTACATAATCGCAACCCAAAACTGTTCGCGATTAGCGAGGCAATGCTCACCAAACAACATCGGCCAGTTTTGTGTGCGCAGAAGGCGCTGACGCAATTAATCTCCTTGCCGTGGAATTGATTGAACTATTAGAACGTGAAAGGTTAGAACTATATGGTTGGTTCGTTCAACTGTTGTTGCTATACGCAGTTTAGATGAGACCCAGCTGTGAAAAGTCAGGGCTTCGGCTGGATTCGAACCAGCGACAGAAATACCATGCCTCAACGCGGCAAGCGCTCTACCAGCTGAGCTACGAAGCCACGCCAGGAGCTCGGAACTTTCACATTTGGACTCGGTTACCCACCCGTCCCACTGTCTCATATAGAATCCACCAAATGATCCAGGGGATCGACTTCCCCGGCAGGATTTCTCAAACAGTTCACAGTTCAAATGTGAAATTTCCGATCTCTTGGCGTGGCTTCGTGGCTCAGCTGGTAGAGCGCTTGCCGCGTTGAGGCATGATGTTTCTGTTGCTGGTTCGAATCCAGCTGAAGCCCTGACTTTTCACAGTTGGGTCTCATCTAAATTCATAAATCTGGCACACTACTTATTAGCATACGCAGTTTGTAGAAAAATTGCTAGTTTTACGTTGGCGACTGATGAGAGTCAATCGAAATGCTATCATCTCGCGATATGTCTTCTTTCTGTTTTGACTAAATGGATTGAGGGAACTTCATGTTTTAACTTTAACGCTGTGCTAGCAGCCGATGTGGCAGTCTTGGTCAATATGAAAGCAGGTCATCACTTCGCCGAGCACTTTGGAAATCAAGTTCTTGATATTTTGACCCAACAATGAAGAACCATAGTGAAATATTTTCATAAGTGGAAGATCATAGTAAGATGGAGACCAACAAGAAACAGAATGAAAAGTAACAGAAAGAACAAAGGATGAATATAATATTAATAGCCTCCACTGATGAATGGAAAGATTCATTATCTGTCATAACTTGAAGTCACGTGAGATCACTGCGCAGTGATAATAATGACAACGATAATAGCTTTGTATGTGTTATTAAAATTACCGTGACGTTTGAATATGATTACTTGAAACTTCAATTATTTTATAGAATATCCGGCAACGCTGTCCGCCCACAATAGTCCAGTCTTAGTATAAATTCAGAAAATGAGCTTGCCGCTACTACTTCCGCAGAGAGTCTGCTCCAGTCGCTTGAAAATCTACCGGCTGAGGACTTCTCCCTCCATGAATCCTAAGCCGGAACTCCAGAAAGCTTACGAGTATAACTTTTTGACCCAATATATTTGGGTTCCGCACTGTGAGTTTCATCCCCTCAAGCACCGGAAATCCTTCTAATTTGCGGAACGCTTGAATAAGATCACCTTTTTTTCTATATCTCTCCAGAAAAAAACGGTCCGGAAGTTTGAGTCTTTTTTCCTCGTACTTTCCTTTAACCGATATGCACGACTTTGTACACGTTCTCTATGTCCATTTTAGTACTTCATTTTCCTTTACTAGGAGGATCTCAAGCTTAGATTGCATAATCTTGGTGCGACCTAAAACATGCTGTATAAGGTACACTGACACCTGCGACATTTTGCACGCAATCGCTTTTCTCAAATGCATCAACTTCCCCTATCTACCCTACCTGCTGCTTTTAGACATTGCTAGCCGGCTTTACAATCATCCGGGATTTAAACGCCTTAGTTTCGCATGACCGCCCCCATTTGAAGCTTGGTACAATCTGCAGGAATTCCAGCCATCTTGTGTAGTTTTCTATTCTCTCCCCTCCAATGTATGTTTGCACTTGACCACATTATACGTTAGTTTTCACTCAGTGAACCATTCGTGCAGCTGATGCAGATGCATCTGAGTGGCATGACTGAAGAAAGTTCCCAACATCTTCCGTCTTCCGCGAACAGATAATGTTGACAGTCTAGATATGATGCCAGGTTATCCACAAATGTTGGAAAAAGCAAGCGTCCAAGAACTGGTTTCTGTGGGGCCACACTGTATGCATGTCATTGCCTTGACTCAGCTGTTTATTCTTTCGCTTTGAACCACTGATTCACCGGAAAGTTGTTGGTACAAGTGAAAAGCCTCAAAACCGTGCAATAGGATCTCTGCTTCAGAAGAAACGTTGTTGTGTCGAAGTGAACGCTCCCCGAGAGTCAAGATAACACACGACAAGCTCTCCTTCTCAACAACTATCACAACACGCTGGTGGTGCCCGACCGCGGCTTCATGAAACCATGCGCAGAAACGATCTCACTTTTCGTAAGGTGCACCACCATTTTGACTTATATTTAAGATCTACAGTACCACAGAGGCAAGACTCGCCGGCCTGTAATTTGTTCAGTCCTCCTTGTTGCCCCCATAGCGGATAGAGGATAGCTTCCAGCCCTTCAGTAAGCAAGACACTTTGCAAGGCTTGTTAAAGAGATCAAGAAGTAAATCAGTCAATATCTCAGCCAGAGGTATGAGTTTGACAGAGCTTAGTCCATCTGACCCAACCGCCTTACCGAACTGCAGTATGTCATGGCGGTGCTTGATGTCCTCCTCTTTGGTCGTAGTGTCCTCCACCCTTACGTTCGTTGTATTCGAGTTGTTCCCCTACTTATATGATTTCAAACTTCAGAATAAAACCTTTTGGGAGAAAACACATAGGACATCCTCTTTGTTTATATATCCACGCGGCGATGTCCCGCATACTTTTCAGTTTCCAGGTGTTAGTCTTAGGGCTGGTTAATATTACATATAGTTGTGACGGAAATCGGGATTGCTCTTGGCTTTTGGTTTATCTGTCCTCCTATTGAAGACGAAAGTCATGTTGTACAGGTCGCGGCGTTCCGCTTGAACCTATTCCACGTATTATTTTTTCTAGGGTGGAGGGAGCTCCCTTCCTTGATACTTCTCACATTGCAGCAAATGCACAGATCATAGCTCTAAGGCTGCTCCGAATGGTGATCCGACTCTGACCTACTTTGTTTCTGCGGCGCACCCAATCTATCTTTCTGTTTGCCTTGCAAGGCACTTGTACATTTCTATTATAAAAATCCCAAAGGAAACTCTCCTGTGGCTTTACCCTTGTCATGCTCAGCGTTAATTCAAGAATCCCGTGGTGACTCCAGCTAAATCAGGACTTCATTTTGACTTTTCAGACAGTACTGGGACGTTCGGTGACAAACAAGTCTTTAATTGTACCGTATTGATAAAATAATGAAAAAATAACTTTTTTCAACGCATTCGTGAGAACCATGCTCAGGTCAGTGCGATCAATGCATGCAAGATGATACATGCAAATAATAATAATAATAAAGCGTGACAGATATCCGTTAGAAAAGGAGGTATGCAGAGAGAGCGGCGAATCGCAGTTCGTGAAAATACGATGCACAAACCATTAAAATGGCAGTTCACAAATTTCACAAGATTTTACTAAAAACACTGTTGTTACATCAATTCACATTTTACAAGATGGGGTCTCCACTGACAGTCACACCAGCTCACACCAGCTGACCAGCCGGCGCTGTGTACACAAATGTGGGTGAAGCAACCTATAGGGTTGCCGTAGTGGTGATCACACATGTGGTGTGATTGTATGCCTGCCCATACCCTGTCTATCTCTAATTGTCTATCATATATAACTTGCATGATTTACGTTTGCAACTGATGAGAGTAAACGAAATGTTAACATATCGCAACATATGTCTTCCTTCTGCGCAGACGAAGTTAAGGTCATGTAGACAGAAAGTGATCAGAGTGATAAAGATTGACCGTCAGAGGGCTTCGTCGTTCTTCAGTGTGAATGGCATGGGGAAATGGCGTAAGCGGATTTGTTGGGGTGAGGGAAAAAGAAAACTTCGGAATCAGGCAGATAAATAGACGGACCTCTGGTCAACACGATGGTAATAAATCAGAAGCGACCAGACGTTGCAGTTCTCGTGAACTGTCCAACCAGTGCTGTATAGTAACGTGCGGTCAAAACCAGCAAGCGCGCACGAGTTGAATTTGAATTGTGTAACAGGGTGCGCTGCTGTGTTGTTCACCCCGTTTTGGTTGTCGTTTGCGTAAGCCGTGTGCATGGCTTACTGGGCTTTTGACTCATACTTGCTTGTGTTGTGTCCTTTTATAGAACTGTTGCTGGAACCCCTACTTTGGAGGAACGCCATCCTCCGGTGTCTCTAGGTTGCCCGAAAGTTGATCTGTAAGTGTGACCGACAGTCAGATTAAAAACGGCCGGCTTGTATATTACAGTATCTTGAGTTTCCAGACGTTGGTAAATAGGTTTTGGTATAACGGACGTTTATGAAATCAAGAATGGAACACGATGCTAAGTGATCTGTGAGAAAGTGCGAAATGATCGTGTATAATAAGACAAATAATGCTATATAGGTTTTTCAGATGTCTTTATGCAGCGTTATAATTTATGTGACATCTACTAATATATAAGACGTTAGCAAGCACTTATCATATTGAGCAATAAGTGGCAGGACCAGTGCCTTTACTAGTACGAGATTACCACGGAATTTTGATATCGGTTCGTCGTACACAGCCTGCACATGAATTGAAATCGATATGTTTTTCAGCACGCTGAAGTTGTTAAGTAGTTTATTAGGAGATTTTATGGCGGATGAAGACACAGGGATTGCGTTGGTAGATTTCTGTACGAGTGTATGAGATTCACAGAATAAAGTGTGTTTACCAAAACGATTTCAGTTTGCGCAGTTCATGCCTAGAGATCCATAAGCACTTACAACTTGCCGCCATCCGTTATGATGTATCAAGGCGCCAGGGAACTGGGTAGTGTCACGGCGACTGGGTTATATCTGATCGTATAGGATTAAATCGTGTGCCGTCAATAGAAAGGTTTCACGTCCACTATTTTCTTCTTAACGTTTCAGAAAACGTGGATTATCTTGCCTGGATGTTGGACACATGCTGTGGCTTGTATCATGGCTAGGTGTACTAGGCAATCAGATTGCAGATGAAATCAAACCGAATATATATATATATATATGTCCCTAATCTTAAACTTCCTGCGACGTGAGGGTTGTCTTCCGCATATATTCTCAACGAACCCCGTCCCCAATTTACAACTCGTCCAGAAAGGTGCGTCCATTTTCTCACGCGATATCTCAAGTAGTTTAGTTTTTCGACTCCGTATTCATGGTACAGTTCGTAAATTATTGTGTGTATTTCATGCTTGTGTCGACCAGCAACTAACAGCTTTTCTTAGGTAAAATTTTCTGCTTCTTTTTGTTCAGAAGATGCCTGCACATAACTGTAAATATTCTTAGGCGCTGCAGGACACACGCTACTGTGGGTATCTTCCTATTTCCCTAACGTTCAGGTACTTCAACCTTCCTTATTTCTAGGTATAACGCGAGGCACAGCAACAGCTGCTGGGAACAAGGAGAAGACCTTGGAAGCCGTAGCAGCTTTTGCCTGCGCAGTGAGGAAATCACGCACCCTGTCACGTCCTCAGCAGGCATTTTCAGTTTGGGTGGTTTGAGCGTGGCTGGCCAGCACGAGAGCAGCTGTTGTTCAGGGTCAAAATTTATAGATAGAAGAACTCCCCGTCTAAAGGAGGCTGATTTAGTGAGGTCAATATCGACGTCCACAAAAATATTAACACCCTGCGACATGGAATTTGGCTCATCTTGAAGGCCGAACCCAAGCGATCGAAAAGGGCGAGCACTGCTCAACGTCAAAACCAGTGGCTGATAGGGTGATTCGAGGAAGCGTTCTAGGACCACTGCTCATCCTTATGCCTATATATGACGTATGCGATGTTACTAAGCATGGCAAGCCCTTTCTAACTGCTGACGATATCAAAATCGTTTACACATTCCACCAGCCTCACAACCTCGCCTCATGTCTACAAAATATACGACACGACCTAGCATCTTTGGAGTCGTGGTGCAAAACATGGCTCATGACGTTCTCAGCAAACACATCCAACAGCATCGCTTATGGTTGTTAAATACTCAATGGGTCTGTCTCACTAGATGGTCATCCTATTGACACCACCACATCCGTTCGAGATCTAGGAATATGGCAATCAAATTCCTTCAATTTCTCTGAACAAGTATGTTTTCAGGTAGCAAAAACTAGAGAAACAATAGGCTGTGTCAGAAAAACATTCGGTCTACCGGATGCGAGGCAGGCTGTTTACAAAATGTGCGCTCGACCTCAACTTGAGTATTGCACCTTCATTTACGGCCACCTACGCAAATCCGATAGGATTGTTTTAGAAAATCTTGAACGATCATTTACCAAAAGCTTAATAGGATATTCATCCTCACTCACCTATAGTGATCGTTTTCAAACACTTGGTATTGATCCACTTCGGTTGCAAAGACTAATGTTGAATTTTACACTCCTGTATAAAGTGATACATTAGGACGCCATCACCACAGCGTTTGCCGTTCATTTTGAACACAGCTCCTCTTATGATCTACAAAATCAGGGTTCCACTTTGCCAACCCTGTCAGCTCGCAAAAAGATACGAGCCAACTTCTTTATTGTAAAATATTCCTATATTTGGAATAGACTTCCGAATAAAATCAGAGTCAGTAACAGCCTTCAGCGTTTTCAAAATGGCCTAGACAGGTCCATTAAATCACCAAACATGATGTCTCTCTTCAAACTTTGTGTATCTTCGGATGATCTTTTTGAATGTGGTCCAGGTAATATTTAGTCGTCAGCAGCGTGTGACGTATGTACCCGTCTTTACTATCAGGGTCATATTCAGAACAGCTTGCCTGAAACTGCTTACTGCGCATCCACTGTTTACTCAGACCCCATCCAACATTTGATTCATCACGCACTCGCGAAACCGCATCATTTTATTCGTGTGCGTCACTTATGTAGAGTTGTACTTAGAACAAAGAGGAAAACAAAAGGGGCTATATTTCACACATACACCTTTCCACATAAATACATGCCCATTCGCAATAATCTGTTCACCTTGGTAATCAATCAGGCCATAATTAATGATAGCCAGTATTGACGGTTCGCTTGGCCGGCATACAGAACTCTTCACAGAAAACCGTGGGAGGAAAAAATACTCCCTCCTTCACCTTACATAGTTTAATTATAACCCCAGTGCACATCGGGCGTTGTATCCCCTGCATCAAACCCTCCCCAGTAACCACTAGTAACTGTTGTGCTATGAACTATATATTCTACCATAATCATTGACCTTATAAAAAAAATCAAACATTAAAACTAGGTACGGAGTTTTGATTATCACGTGATTGTCATTCTGGAAGTGGTTGCTAATCGCCCGGTTATCGCGGAATATTATAACAATTACTTGCCAATGATATATACTTCATTGAAAAAACAAAAATATTAATATCGCGTAAAGGTTTTGTCAAAATTTATAACATTTACGTTCAACTTCACATTACATGCGATGACTTCACATTTTCCCATCTAACACATGGCATTGCGTTCTTTTTCTTATTCACACGAGCATCCATAATGCAGGGAAAATTTTTGCGATGAATTGGAGCTAAAAACCCCACATTGGCCGAGCGATTAGCGAGGTTTTCAACTTTTTGAGGGCGTCGAGCAATCATCGAGGTCCCGCGCCGTAGTCTGGTCAATTATTCGCCAAATTTTGGAACTTCCCTTCCTCTCTCGTCCAAATTGAATTAGTTCAAAAGTTTTCTGACTGAGGTTACGTCAAATAACGGCGAATTCCTCCGAAGATGCGTTTGCACGTATTTTTCGGCGCGACCTTGAAATATTTGAAATGTCGTCTGTACCCAACATTGTAAAAGGTAAATTACTGTAACATCTCATTTATTGGACTGAATCCGTGGGACAGACGAACTACCTTCCTTCCTTATGAGTAAGTCGACCATTGTTATCTGTGACTATTTTCTCTCTGATTATGTCTTCTTTTGTTACCAGATTTCATGATTATCTTTTTATATATCCATTGGTTGCTTTGTTCCGCATGTGATTATCTGTCGCGATCACGCACATCTGAGCGTGTTCCTCACAAATGCGTTGAGAAATATATTATTATTATTACCACCGCAGCGGTTCATATTACCTTGTGAATATAAATCGACTACAAACCGTCAACATCAAAGCTAGTGTGTTGGCGTAGGCATTGCAGTTTTACTCGTAGCTGTATGGTGAATCCGCGCCACTTCTACTACTGTATTCTACATTCACTAAGATAACAGTGTTTTAACCATCGTCGTCGGGAACGTCGCCCAACCAGTCTGACGCTCATTCGAATTCTGTAGGACGACTGGAATTTCCGTCAACATTCTTCCTCCCTGGCTGCTGACGCGCGGTTGTGTTTAGAGTTCTCACACGTGCAACTGCCTAACGCCATTAGTTGTTTCGCTGAAGTGTGCCCCCGAACGATGAGCAAATCAATAAATTAGGTTTGTTTGCAGATCCACCGTCTTCTCCTTTTGACTTCCGATCCGCGTTAATATAAGGCTGGGAAAACTTTTGGCTTACGAATTCCGGAACTGGCACCACGACAAAGACGACACACAATGTAGGGTGTCGTATTACACGTGCATCGCTCAATGCAGCCAAAGTGAGCCTTGCAATATTTTTTTAGTCCGAATATCGATCTGGCCATGACAGAAGTCTCCTCCTTGATGAATTGCTATGTACCCTCGGGGGTAGTGGATACAAGGGCGTCGTGCAGACATGCGGCAACGGCACACTGGAAAGCGGTCTTCGTTTTGCAGCCCTATGAACGCAATTCCTTTTCCTACCCGTGTTTCCACTTTTTTGGTCAAGCGACCAATCAGGTGTAATCGTAGGGGGAAGAGAGTCGTGTCCGCGGCAAAAGCGTTTTACACGCCGTTTTCTTCGGCCAATCACACAAGAAAGTTGTACGGACCAACAGCGGCTCAGTAGAACGCACGCTTAAATCAGCAGTTATCAACCTACCGCATAGCTCAATCCCAATTCTATCCCTTCAAACTCCCTGTAGCTCTCAAACTTAGCCAACCGTTAAAATACAGCATTTCTTAATATGCCACTGAAGGGAAAACAATTGGTATAATTCAGACAGTTAACATTTATTAATGGCAACTATTTACACAACACGTACAAAATGTGGAGCGTTAATTCGCATCTAGGTTGAAAGCATTATGTTCATCCAGACCCACAATCCATATTTTCTTCTGTATAAGTACTCATAAAACACGTCGACTTTGGCCCAGAGACGGTCAGACTCTGGCAAAAGTTGGTAGGAAGTAGGATCCGAATAGGCGTGCAACAAAATCCAGAGTCGTTTCGAAGCAGGCCAGAGTTGGTTCCCAGTTGGCCAGAGTAGGATCCAAGTGAGTCAATTACGCTAACGGCACACTTCTTACACTCCCAGTTATTCGCTTCGATTACTGAAGCAGTTTGAAACTTGAGTCACCCACCGCCGAAGAACGGATGACATTATTCCAACGGTTTCACCGACCTCCGTCTCAGTGATCGATCTACTTTATCAAAAAACTGACAAGCCAATTTAACAAAAACATTTTTGTAATGAAACGCTAAATTCGAACGGCTACAAATGACCTAACGCAGACCGATATGGAGAGAGGCAAGGTACGCATTGAATAGCTCTCCAAATCGATCCTAGGACGGACATACCACGGTATAAATCTTTTACGTGACCGCTGGACCCGCAGAAATTAAGAGCAAACGGTAAGTACCGCGTTAGAAACAAACTATATGTATATTTTATATAAAAGTTTGACAGAGCTAAGAAGTAACAACATTAGAAACCACTCCTCTTAAAGTTGACGGAATTTTCACTCCCAGCACGCTATACGCGAAGTGCGAAATAAAAAAGGAGCCTGAAAAAGAACAACTGCAAAAAATGAAAAATACGGGCCATGACACGAAAAAACAATGGGGGACCACAAAATAGGAACACTAAACCTTCGTACCAGATTAGTTTCTGACGTGAAAGAAGCTGACGTGTGTAGTGGACAAGTTGGTGTGGGCTAGACCCTCGTCCACTAAAAATTTAATACGCCTTTCCTGAATATAAATCGAAACGTTGTCCCAACAGGCATCGAACTAAGGAACGCATTAGGGTTTGGTAACAAACCGTATATTTCCAACAATGTTCAGAAATGCGATAAGTAGTTAGCTCTAGCCTAGTCTGGGACCAACGGCAGCAACCAAGAGCAGAAAGATGAGAAACGCGGAATGGGCTACAACCCACTCGGCGGTGCACAAAAGCGCACCGAGCGAAAAGTGCGTGGAACCTTCGAGTGTATTGAACAACGCTCGAAAAGATCCGGGTCAAACGACTTTGAAGAATGGAACAGTAGCTATGTCGTTAGGGAAAGAACAAGCATTTACTGCGTGCAATTAGATTCACGATTGAAGAAAGTGGCACTGAGTTCATATCGGGCCACCCATAGTAGGCGTACACAGAATCATGCGTACAGAACAAACAACCGGGAAAACATGGTTGCGGCGGGGATCCTTAAAGAAGCCACACGATCGGTGGTCTCTACACATGTGAAGTCATAGCACGTACCAAAAAGTCTTGTAACAAGCATGGCTTCACTACGTCAAAAATCAACTTCACATGTAAACGCATTATAGACTCCTACGTGCCACCCACAATCAGACTATGATTCTGATAAATGTCCACTTCACGTCAATGATTTTGCGTTAAATTTGTCAACATGTGATGCCCTAACACGTATCAACAAGACTTGCAACAGTCATGACATTCGTAAACCTATAGGTTCTCACCCGTTTGCGATTAGCTTCTGAGTATCGGCGTTTTGATCTCCCACCGTCTCCTTCTTTGGCTCCTTGGAACCACCTCACGTCGAACGAGCGGTTTCAATTCCATGAGCCCTTGAGAGATGACACCGAATATTTATTACTCGAAATATACAAAGAGTCTCTTATAGCGCTAGAAAATGGCACCGACACGGAAGTTGGCTGGAGAAGCTATAGACCGGCCGTGGATGAGCGACTAAACCAGAAATGTGTGGCACAGGTGTGCGCTCGGGTTGGTGGCGTCGTAACATGGCATGCAGACAAACAATCAGACAACACGCATCATGCGAACTTTCTTAATACCTTAGGTGCAATATGCAACCATACGTTTTGGAACTATTTTACAAATCATACCGCAGGCAAGTAAGTGAAATTTCCAGGTCACTACACAGCTCCCCCTAGAAGGGTACTGTGACAACAACCCTTCAATCCTGATGAGGATAACCGGGGCCAGCCACCCTTGGCTTGATCTGATTCAAAGCATACCAGGTGATATCCATTCAGTCTGCGATTGGTACGACAATCCCCAGACGCCGCAGGTGGAGGAGCACTAGTGCCCACAGTTCCTAGCGAGCTCTCACTCGAGTATCCTCCCTTAAAGGTGTCAAAACAACCGCAAAAATGTGGATGTTCGGGTTGGGGTGTCCAGTGAACATTCGCAAACGACATCGAATACAGAATCTGGGATGATCGCGATCGATGACGCCACATGCGTCATGCCGTCGTCGGACAAAACCGTGCGACAGAACATGAAACGAAATCGACTGAGTATCGATGCGAAAATAAATGACGTACTCAACCAAATTACGCAACAATAAACGAACGTTTGAATAAATGGCATGGACAAAAACACCCGAATGTTTGTGGTTTTGAAAACGGTTTTGATGCTTTTTATATTTTTGGGATTATTGGTGCATACAATCGGTCAACACGCATCATGCGAACTTTCTTAATACCCTAGGTGCAATATGCAACTATACGTTTTGGAACTATTTTACAAATCATACCGCAGGCAGGCAAGTGAAATCTTCAGGTCGCTACAATATATACAAAAAAAGCTCGCGCTCGGTAGCTAGCACAGAAACATGAAACTAAAAACAATTGATAAGATGGAGAAGTTATTACTGTCAAAGATAAAACGGTTGCCGATGACCCTGATGAAAAGTGTGAAATTTCTAACTCGCGTTTTGCTGCTGCAGTCAACGCAGAATACGCCGTATTACCCGTTGATATAACGATGAAAACAACCAAAGTTCTGAGTAATGTTCTGTTAGCTGCCATCATATCCTCAATACATCTTGAACTTGATTCTATCTCACCAGTAGCTATCAAGCAGGGAGGTAAGGATATACTCATCCTTTTGTTCACATAACCACTGTTGTCCATCACCTACCTTCCACAGTGGAAAAAGACAATCATTGTGCCTCGCTTCAAAAGTGGCCCAAGGCAGGGCATAGGTAACTATCGTCCAATAGGTCATGCCCCAATCTGCTCCAGAATTTTTGAAAGGATAACACAAACGCCCATTGTCGAACTCTTAAGGTCACAAAAGCTTATAAGTCTTTTGCAGCATGGTTTCCTTAGTGAGCGCTCTTGCATGACGTCAATTGGAAATCGTAAACTATATATCGATGTCTGCCGATTTGGGAAATGCAGCATCTATCACACATGATCATGTGCCTCATAAACACCTGTTGATCAAAATAGCATCCGTTGGCATACAAGACCCCTTGTGCAGCGGAATTTTGTCGTATCTTTAAGGCCGAACCCAAGCGATCGAAATAGGCGAGCATTGCTTAACGCCAAAACCGCTGACTGGTGGAGTGATTCAAGGATGCAGTCTGGGACCGTTGCTTTTCATCATGTACATAAACGACGAATGGGATTTTGTTAAGCATGACGAACTCTTTCTGACTGCTGACGATATCAAAATCGTCTACACGTTTCGACAATTTTGGCTTCTGTCTACAAAATATACGACAGGTCCTAGCATCTTTGGAGTCGTGTTGCAAAACATGGCTCATGACGTTCGCACCAAACAAATCGAACATCATCACTTATGGTTGTCAAATAACCAATGGGTCTGTCTCACTAGATGGTCATCCTATTGACGCCGTCACATCCGTTCACGATCTAGGAATATGGTATTCAAACTCCTTCAAATTCTCCGACCACGTGTGCTTTCAAGTAGCAAAAGCTGGAATAACGATAGACTGTGTCAGATAAACATTCGGTCTAATAGATGCGAAGCTGGCTCTTTACATGTGTGCTCGACCTCAACTTGAGTATTGCACTTTCATTTATTGGTACTCACGCAATTCTTATTGACTTGTGTTAAAAAATTTCCAACGATCATTCAGCAAAGGCTTATTAGGATATTCATTCTCACTCATCTATAGTGAACGCTGTCAAAAACTAATTGTTGATCTACTATAGGTATGAAGACTAATGTTGAACCTGACACCTCTGTATGAAATGATATACTCGGACGCCATCACCAGATCGTTCGCCATCCATTTTCAACACAGCTCCCCACACAGTCTAAGAAATAAAAGTTCCACTATACCAACCCTGCTAACTAAGGAGAAGATACGCACTAACTTTTTTATTGTAAAATATTCCTATATTTAGAATCAACTTCCGAGTGAAATCTAAGCCAGTAGCTACATTCTGCGTTCCAAAAAGGCCTTGAACAACTAGCTTACGATATATAATGTCTATCTTCAAACTTTGTGTATCTTCTGATGACATTTTTGATTGTGGTCAGAAGAACATTTAGCTATCAGTTACATATAACGTATGTACCCATCCCTACTATCAGGCCCCCATTGAACACAGCTTGCATGAAGCAATTTATTGCATGTCTACCATTTACTCACAATCCACGTAGCATTTGATTCATTGCGTACTCACGAAACCGTTGGAGAATCAGCATCATTTTATTCATATGCGTTATTGTGCATGCAATACCCAGAATGTTGGAAAATACAAAATTGAAGCTTATAGGAAATTCAGCAGAACGAACTTATACAGAGTTACACTTAGAACATACACAGGAAGAAAAAAACAGGGTTATATTTCACATATGTACTTTTCCATTATATTATATATATGCCTATTCGTAATAACTTATTCCCCTTGGTAAGCCATCAGGTTATAATTACTGGTAGATGGTATTTTCGGTTCATTTGACTAGCATACAGAATCTCACCACGGGAAACTGTGGAAGTAAACACTCCCCCCGTCTACCTTACATAATCGCAATATAACTTTAATTCACATATTGTCCTGTTTTCCCTGCCTCAAACCCTCCTCGCTCACCAATAGAAACTCTTGTGTGCTACGAAATTTAGGTTTCAGCTTATACATTAACCCTATAAAGCGAACTGTTATAAACCCTCCTAAACGGTACACTGGTTCGATCTCGGTATAGTGGTACGCTCGATAAAATCGGATTCTCGTCCCGGTAATTCACACGGAAATCTCGGTCCCGAATAATACCGCGACTGTTCCCGTAATCGCTCCCAAGGCAAACCAAAACAGGAAGCTTTGTTCCGCTACAAAACGTGTACAGGGTAGGGCGACAAGTACAAGTTATTTATAGGGCACGTCATGAACACACATTCCCACCCTATCATGAGAAACAGTTAGGACCACACATGTGTATATTGGTATAAGAAGTCTCAACCGAATTTGAACAGTTCTGCTAGTTCGAACGGAGTCGAATGATTTTTTTCCTTCGCTCTCACGACGGAGGCGCCCCTGGGACGGTCACAGGGTGGGGCGCCCTAACACGAACAGACGGAGAAAATTCGTAAAGTGTTTTGAGTAACATGTGATAATCATTCTAGAAGTATCTGCTGGTTACCCAATTATTGCAGAATACTATAACAATTGTCTAACAATGTTATATACAAACAAATATATTAATATCGAGTAAAGTTGTTGCCATGACAAAATTACGTATAAATTAGTCATCATATTATGTGTGATCACTTCACATCTTCCAATTTAACACGTGAGATTGCGTTCGTTTTCCTACTACCTCAAACATTCGTTACGCGAAAAAAGTTTTCGCGATGAATGGACGCTTAAAACCCCGTATTAACCGAACGATTTGCGAGATTTTCAACGTTTCGATGTTTTCGAGTAATCGACGAGGTGCTGCGCTGGAGCCTTTCCAATTCTTCGCTGGATTTTGTAAATTCCCGTTCTTCCTCGCAAAAACCGGTTTAGTTAAACATTTTTCAGACTGAATTTACATCAAATAACCGCGAAATCTGTCGAAGGTGCGCGTATTTCCCTGCGTGACTTGGAAATATTGGAAACATCCTCATCTACATAATCTCGTAAAACGCAAATTACTGTAACGTCACATCTTTTGGACTGAATCAGTGGAACAAGAGAACTATCTTCTTCCCTGATGCTTGCATCAAAGGTTTGTAAACCGCAAACTTTTACGTTCTGATTGCGCTTTCTTTGTTGACAGATTTCGTGTCTGTCCTATTACTTTACTATTTGTTGCTTTGTACCGCCCATACTTATTTGCCATGATTGCACACTTCCAACCGTGTTTCGTACAAATGCCTCGCGAACTATACATTATTATTATTATTATTAATATTATTAAACATCGGTAAATAATTTGGTCCTGACCCGACTATGATCTTTGCTACATACAGTGCCGCGCATCGCTAGCGCGATACGCGTTTCACGAATGTCTCGCTGTGCCACAATCAGGTAGTCAAGCAAATGGTTGTGACTGACACGTGGATGGGTTCACGTCGTGATGTCGCTCGCATTCGTGATTAGCACGTGTATGGAGCAGACGATCATCGTTCTCATTGACTGAACCAATGCAGTAGAGTCCGGGCACTCCCGGCCAGGCTGCCGAGTCACACCCAACTCGAGCGTTTCAGTCATCCAGAACGAACAGTCGATCACTCACCGGCGCCGATCGGATTGCAGAGGACAGCCGATCACAGAACTGGTCCATTGTAGCATCAATGTAACACATAGTTGAACCACAAACACCAACAAACGTAACAGACTTACCTCGACCGGGGTGAAGGCGCATGAACAGAATTCGAGAGCGGATGCCAGGCGGTTCGCCCATTAACAAAGCACTGATGAGGTCACCGACTGTGAAACAGACACCATGCTCCCAAGCACCGTCTTCCGGATAACCCATTCAGTAATTCTTGTCTCAATCAAGGCTGCTACGTCGATTCCATAGCGACGCAGTTCCATCGCGATCAATGAAGCTCGCCGTTCTGACAGCTGCCTCGATCCAGCAACGTGCGCACACTTGGTGCTCCAACACGGAGCATCTTGCGTGCTCTTGTCTGTCTCAAGTTGGTCTTCGGGTTACAGAGACTTGAGTGAGCAGTATCTGCTCGAGGATTCAGGGTGTTGGGCGGGCATTATGAGGGTGAATGTCTGGCAGTAGCATATTTTCATCTATCCACCCTGCCATGTGCAGCAGATAAGGCGACCCGGTTTTTCCTGCGCGACGGCTGAGGCAGAATGTCATTCGGCTTACGTCATTATATTGCGGTTTACGTGGACGCTGAGACCTAAACATGAGAGCGAGTAGGGCCCTCAACCAAGGCCTCCGGCTCAAAAGACTTTACCGCAAGGCAGCAGGTGACGCACACAAACACGCACACATACGCAACAGCACCAACCAACTAGAACAGGCTCGACAGTCACATCCCAAGAGATTCAGCACACTCACACGGGAACAATAATATTGCACATACAAACCTATCATACATAGAGACAAAATCAGATCAGGCAAAAAGAAACCTCAAACCGGACCAGAACACAACCTATTGGCACCAATCACAACGAACGCATCTGTCTCTTGTCTGGTTGCTCCCATTTGGCTAACCTGACATGGTTGAATCTGCAAGGACCAAAATCACAGTCAGCTTAGCCTGCCGGATCCAAACAGCACACTAGTATAACCACCAAGCCAAGGTAGCACACATTTACGAATGTTAAAATATAGGGCGACGAATGTGAACACTCATTTTTTAGGTTGAAGTGTATTCACATACACTGGTAGCGGCACGTTGTTATTCGCATCGGTGGCACGTCCCCCATAATATGTACGCATTATTCCTATAATCGCTTCGGGTTAATCGTTCTCGTGGCGTTGAGACATGCCCTTCAGTTCTCGAATGTACACAATATACTACTCACGAACGAAGCCGCCTATTATACGGCACTACTAAATGGTCTGGCCAAGTTGACACGTTTTCAGTATCAGCCCCTCAAAATGATCAGCTTAAAAGCGTGCCGTAAATTTCACTTGGTAGGAATATGAACGGCAGGCGCCAAAATATCAGTAGCAAAGTTGAAATCGGTCACCCCATGAAGATCAAAATATCAGGAAATTCTAGAACTCGTTCAAAAATAATGGAATTAATTCGATCAGTTCTGAACGACAAAAATTAGAAAAAGAGAAGGCAAACGGAAACGGTTAAGTTGACAATAAAAAACAAACAGAAATAATCCGTTGGTAATGCACGCAGGACTTATCGGTTACCATTATCGTAGTAGTCTTCCAGCAGAGGCCAAGCATTGTTTTGTACATTGTTTCAACGTAATAGTCCGGAATTAGACACATAAAAACGTAAGTGAATGTCGCATCTGTCATTGTGGTGCCTCGTGCAGTCGGTGACAGTGTGCCCAACATGACGAATAGGATTGTGATTGTTTACTGCACACAGCAAAGGCAAATTAAAACAAATTTAGGGTCAGCTTTCTACCAGCAATTCATACATGCCTCAACGAATTCAACGTTTCGCATCACACCACCCCTTGGTGCGATCATAGATATGGAAAACACTAGCATAAGAACGAAGGTCACATGAAAACCAATCACGTTTCATCGTTCATCAGAAGAGGGTTTTCAACTGTTAAGGGCATGATTAGTATTCGACAAATGCTGCTAAAATGAATGAGAGGTAAAAATTTCGGTAACACCGTGCCAACAAGTTATGGCTCTGCTTCCTGTTGATCACACAACAGCGGATAAAGGCCTGTTCACAGATGGTGGTGTGGATTATTCTGGACCTCCGGGGGTTCTAATTCGGAGAAGCATTTGTAATAAATATTGCTACTTTTTCACTTTTTTTCAGGTCTAGAAACATTCAATTGGATGTAAGACAGCCTAATTCAATAGACTCCTTTTTAATGGCTCTAAAGAGGTACATTGAATATCGAGGTCTGCTGAAAGCTATGTTAACGGACAACAGGTATTAACTCCTAGGTGCGGAATCAGAGTAAATAGGAAAATTACTTGATTTTAACCGAAACAAAACCCATCGGAATCTACTGGTTCATAGTACCAACTAGAAGTTCAATCCACAATATGTCTATCCTTAGGACTTGACGTATGGGCGCAAGATTCGCACCATTTAGTGAGCCTTGCAGACTGTCGTGGGGCAACAGGTGATGTCGGATGACACTGTCTACATCTGTCTGATCAAAGTTGACAGACTCCTGAATTTCAAGTGGAACACCACCCACAATTGATCGCAGCTGTCGTATTTCCATAAACTTTCCAACCGGCCCCTTTCGAACAGCAGAGTCACTAGACTCGAGTTTTGCTCTCATTAGAGCTCGTCAGTAGTATCATCGTCACTGCCGGGACTTGAACCACGGACACACTGTTCATGAGGCAACCGTGTTTACCACTGCGCCATTGAACTCACGTTAGATACGACCGAATTATCATATGTGAACGCTCCACCACTTTCGCTTGTGAGTAATGATCGGGTTGCCCGATCGTCTCGATAGGAGACACAGTTACTGTCTGTTAACTCCAATCGATAACGCCGCGATTAGGACTTTCTAGACAGGTCGAAATCTCCGATCTCAATAAACCTGCTAGGTGGTCATTTGTAGGTGATGTTCAACTTGAAAGTAACCAAATCCCCGACTACTCATCAGAATTTTGAATGTCGACTCTTGGTTGCAGTCTACGACATTCCGGACATTCTCTTGGTCTTACAACCAATCGGTCTGTTGATTTTAAAACCAGTTACTGGTTTGCCGTGCATTCATATCACACTGCTAGACAGGTATAGGAAAGGATGGAGAAAAGCACAACACCTGGCCAGTGTATTTTGAAACCGGTGAATACGGGAATGTCTACCCTCTTTCCAGGCATACCATAAATAGACCAAGTTTGAATGTAACGTGAAGGTTGGTGACCTGCCCCAGCTAACAGAGGACCGTCGACCACTAGGCAAGTGGCTCAAAGCTGTGGCACGTAGATGATGGTAATCACGTTTATGAGATGGGCGTCAGAACGAACAGCGATCAGGAAAGATATACGGTCGATAAGTTTTCTCAGGTTGGCGGAGGATGGTGACGTCAGTGGCCAGTAAGGTTCACGGACTAAGAAACTTGGTCACGATACACACTCAACCCTCACCTATCCGAGAATTAAAAAATCACGAAGGTTTCAGGGGGTGGTGTTAAATTGTTTGCCTGCGTTGGGTGTGTGACGACGGTCGTGTGTTTAATACATAGCTGGTGACCGCTCTCTCTTCGTTTGTTCCCGTGTTGGTGGTTGTTAACCTTCTGTGGTAGTCGGGATTACGTCATAGTAATCGGAAATTTACCCAGCTCAAAGTCAGAGCTAGTTTCTACGCAGTAGTAATATTGCGACAGGCTAGCCAACGAAATTGTAATGTAATCATTATTTGTACAACGTCCTCATTCATGCAGTGCAACAACTATAGCACACAATGTTCCGTTATCAATTACAATCACTTCACCTTCTTATGCTCCAAATCTTCTTCTTAGCAGTTGCGAGTCGAATTACGCACGTAACGAATTGTTCTCCCGATGAACATTGATTCCGACATATTACTACGTCTTAATCTAGTTTACTTAGGGAAGCTTGTCCTCGTGCAGTTTGTCAATCTCTACTACCCACTGCTGATCATTCGTTTAAGCGTACCGCAGTTTTCTTTACGGTTTACCGCTCCGTTATTACGTGTCTTGTTGTATTCAGTCGTTCTGACATGATTAGTTTGTCTCAGACGGTGTAACTTTGATGGATTCAGTGTCGGAGTTTGTGGTTATTTTATCCCCCTTAGTTTTTAATATTTCACTCGTAGTTTGGCAGCCTACCGATGTCAAACTCGCCTCTACGGCTGTCATTTTTGGATTGGAGTTGGTTGCTCAGTGGGCTGGAAATCTAGTAGAAGCTCGTTGTATTACAGACGTGACTATTCCAGATTCAACCTATCTACAGAGGTTGGCAGCAGACTGAGCGTATCCTGAGGACCGCTCGAGCGGACTTTCAACGTGGAAACTCAGGGCCTGATAGTAATAACCATTACTGCCCAGGCCTTGAGTCTCAACTGACTGTATATTCTCTAAAACAGATGCATAAGAATTTATCCTCCACATCTTTAGGACAGCTACATATATGCACGATTTTTTGGTTTTAGTAACTTGATGACGTTTCGTTCGTCAATTTGTCAATTTTCCTCTTGAAATGATTTTGCATTATGGATAATGGAACTGAACTATTTGTTTGACGAGGAGATTAGTATTTGTTAATGCTATTCTTCACTCATTTGGGTTCGGGTTTTTAAACGTTCATTTCAAGTGGTCTAGGTTCAACACTTCTTCGATTGTTTTGTTTATGTTGCTAACACCTGGCGAATTGCTTACATATCTGAAACGAGGTGATATATACTTGCGACTGGTTATCCTGATAAGGTGATGAATTTAACTGATTATAGCAATGATATTTTGGTGCGGACATGTAATAACTCAACGTCACCCAGATATACGCAACAAATACCAGAAACGACTTAGAAATACAAATAAATGAGATAGACTCAACGTGTACTATACAATCATTACAACCGGGCATGCAAGCAAGCCGGAATTGAGTT
The DNA here is from genome assembly GCA_014338405.1 of Paragonimus skrjabini miyazakii. NCBI lineage: Eukaryota > Metazoa > Platyhelminthes > Trematoda > Plagiorchiida > Troglotrematidae > Paragonimus > Paragonimus skrjabini miyazakii. The sequence continues at coordinate 88,043 of JTDE01002134.1, read as the reverse complement.
TGGTTCGAGTGGTGCGTTTAGACCAACAAACACGCAAACAAGCAAACGCCATTGTATGCAGCAAGCATACGGCAGACAAAGATTCTCAAGACCCTATGTAAAAAATGAACTAAGATTTTGAGAAGAATTTTACACACCGTATATAAGGATGACCGAAGTTATCTCCAGGTCACTACAATATCTTGTTCTAAGCGTTCATTTACTTATTTCGTGATTAATAATTCTTTGTATTAAATGTGTTACCCACAGCAGTTAAACAGAGTCAAATATATGCATGTAAGTGTCGCCTGTTCTCAATGTTTGACTATTTTCTCTTCACCTTTGTTGCTCTTCCTTTGCAGATGGGTGATAATGGTGAATATTTGTCAAAGGTAACTTTGCTTGTTAGTTCTTTATTTCCAAAATACATTACTCACATCAATATCTCATTCTTTTAGGCGTAACCTTATTGTGGTTGGTGGATGAAAATATACTCACGGGTGTTCTTTTCAAGTTGGAACTTATATTTAGTCCGCTTGTGGGTTGCTGTTCCTGAAACTCGAGCTCAAACCGTGCTGATAATGGGGACAGGTACAAAACAGGAATGAAATGACAACGGTAATCAATTCAGGTATACATCAGGTGCTACTCAGGGTTGGTTCAAACGTGCTTAAGATATAGATCAGGTCCGGCACCTTCCACTGGCAAGTAGGCATATTCCTGTAATGTCTACTGAAGTTGCATAGTTTGTGTTGAAATTTAGGTAGCTTTATGTCGTTCGTGTAGCACTCAACGTGCACCAAACGGTGATAAAAATAAATCATTTGTCTTTTCAGCAGCCTCGTACGACAAGTGCTTTACTGCCACTTACCGTATACGTTTAGCGCAAACATGCACTAAATTAACGCTTCCCAGGTATACACTAAAAGTACCAGACGCGAAGTGAGAATAGGAGCAATTGAGGGAGAAAGACAATATATTATACTACAATTACAAAAGGTCTCAATCAGTGGTAAACGACGCCGGTATAAGAAAGCAGCTACGGAAGTTAAGGAGCCGACCGTCAAGCGTGCGAGCAAGCCGAAAGTGTTGTGTGGCGCCATTACCGCACATAGGTCGACAAGTATACAAACAAGCAAACGCGGTCTCACGTAGCAAGCAGACGGCAGACAAAGATCCTTACGATCTTATGTATAATGTGAATTGAGATTTTGTGAAGAATTTTACACATCGTACAGCAGGCAGACCGGGGTTATCTCCAGGTTACCACACATGGGCCGTGGATCTGTGGATATTATTTCAAACACGAATTGCGAAGCTGCAATGAAGCCTACAATACAAGCATGAAGCGACCGTTCTCATCATGGCCTGAGGAGCTTCATTTTCGTTTTCTGTCGCCTTCTAGCGCTGTTTTGTGACTTTCAAATTCACTGTTATGATCACCGGTAATTTTTCACAATCTCTACTTTCCTTAGCTTGTTATCTTCCCCTTCCATAAAAATAAACCTGGAAAATTTTATGGATTGTTTAGCAAGCAGGTGATTTCACCCAGCTGACTACTAACGATAAGTAAATAGGTCACTTGCGTGTTATGGAGCATCCAAAGGCCCTCAAATCGCCAGCAAACATACATCAACAAAATTATAATTTGTGCTGTGGGATTCAGAGTTAGACCATTGTTCCGAAAACGGCTCAAACCACGTCACTGTTTTTGCCTTAATAGCTATTAGCATGTGGAATGGCATTCCAGTCCAACATAACTCAGTGTTTGAAGAATCAAAAGATTTCCAACTTGCAAATCTGCTTGTTGATTTCTACTACTTCTTGTAGTTCCGATTTTATTTCTTGATTCAATCTTTTTCGAGCGTTTAACAGTTTTCTGAAAATCACCTCTACCAACTGGACCAGTGTATTTTTTGCACTGGACCTGGAATCTCAAAACTATTGGCGAATGTAAAGTGCTACCGTCTGCACTGCGAAATGTGGACGACTAGCGAGTGAACGAATAATGCTGAGAAGAACAGACTATATTTTGGTGCTTGGATTATCAAAAGAAGGTAGCCTATCGACGTTAACCTGTGAAGTCTAGCGTTCATCCTCTCTAAGCTCGTGTCCATTTTGTACATTCTGCAGGCAGCTACGGAACCCAATATGTACGCACGACTTTTGAGAAGCGTCCGTTCCTAAAATGTAACATACTGTCCTGAAATCTGAAGGCAATTCAAGGGAGAGTGGCCTCATTAATGTGATGAGCAACTTTATATCAGTGATCGTTAAGGGCTTGACATGGAGGAAAAACGGTCTTAATGAATCAGTGATGGACATGATTCTTGTAGTAGCACTCAATACAAGAAACTGATGACTTGCTGATTACAGCACTCACATGTTATGTGCAGACTAGGCGTCTTCATGACAGGTTAGGTCAATACTAATAACACTAATGATAGCAATGTTGTATTTCTCATTTTGAAGTGACCAGGAGAAGAATAGTGTTTACCAAGTGTTGTTGATGAAGTAACCTCATTTTCCACGTTGATTGAGCCAGTAACGGAGCAAACACCAGCAGTGCTGATGCCAAGTCACATACGTTATAGCCGTATTCATAAGTATATAGTGGCGCCACGGCAGTATTTTTATTTCGAACCCAAGTTGTATGATGACTGTGTTAACCAGAAGATTTCAAGAAAACTGAGAGCTAAAAAGTTGGCCGCGAACTCAAAATCATCAACGTCTTGCTAACCCTGCTCATTTTAGGTGAAACACACAACCTTAATCCTAACCTTGTGGGAATAACAAAAGTCCATTATGTCGTTCTCACATTCAGTGACAGACTATATTATTTTATACGGTTAGCCATGAAACACAGCGGGACATCGACCACGAAAGTCATCTACTGAGAAGAACGTGATAGTCAAATATAGTTGAGCTGTTGATATAGCCTGAATAGACACAGTCTGCACCATGACCACAATGACCTAACATCATTGCTTATCCGTCTATTGCAATGAAAATTACCGTTATCTTGTTATTAATGACCATCTCGTAATAATAAAAGTAGTCTTACGAAAATGTTCCGTTCAGTAAAATTTCTGCTGTTCAGTTGCTCGCCATAGTCAAAGAGATTAGTCTACTACTGTTAGACTTGGCCTAGTGAGCTACCTGGTGGCACTCACAGACAAGACACTGAGCCCTAGTTGATGTATCCGCTGGGACACTCCCAATTAAACTATAAACCGTAACAAAAACGAATGCATTATGAGACTGTTCGCTCTTTTCAGATCTTAAATGTAATTCTCACTGGCTCCAGTTCGTTGGGAATACTTAATTGTAATGACTGAAAGACGGCAACGCAACCTTTTCAGTAACTATTCAACTTTTCGTACATCAAAATGACTATCATTGTGGACGCCAAATACAGAGAAAAACTCATGCGTTAAAATTTATTCCGACGGCAGTATTATCGAACTAAGCAGCCCTTTGGCCAGAGCAAGAAGATATTATTTTCAGAGTTTGAAATATGTTCCGAAATTATCAACAATAATCTACATGCTACCGCTGTCCCACTTTGAGAACATCTAGACACTGAACCGGTTCAGCAGTATTGAGAGAATTTTCTGTACACAAATAAAATAGTCTTGTGCAACACATGGAAAATAAGCCGTAGGTTCTGATCATAGAACCAGACTGTCACGTGGACAATAGAATGTTCACAGCAAATTACAGACTTGATAGACTGGTTGTGAAATGCTTAGACTGTAATGGCTTGTGACCAACGCCACCATATATGGAGTAAAACAGTGACAGTTAAGAGCTCATGCAAACCAGCCCGAAGTCATCTATTTGAGTTCAGAACATTGCTGCAATTTCTTTCCCGGAAAAATCTTTAACCTCTGTAAAACACTGCTGACGTTCACCGACATTTAACGTAGAACTGTTAAATTTAGCAAGCCGAATACTTTTTGTAAGTCAACAATCCACTTCTCAATAAATTGAGAAAAATGTTTATTTTGATCTACATTCATAAACGTTCATGCCTAATAACTTGATCACAAACACCAGAGTCGATCCACGTTATTACTAATGTTAGTATTATTATTATTGTGATCCATTTATTAGTCATTAAGAAGGCCAAATTACAAGTTAGTGCGGAGGGGCACCCAATAAGACGCACTGATTTTCAAAGCGTAAATTTTCACAGTGTAAAGCCGGAAATTACTCATCACCTATCACAAATTCCAAATTTATTTGTCTAAAATCGAAACAATAGAATACATGAAGTAAAGATCAATTACAATGGCAGTATCACCGGTATCTCAAAACAGCTTTTTCAGCTGAACTGGAAGTAACTAAATAATTGGAAAAAACTTGTAACAATAGAAAATGCAACCATGTTGCCAAACACAGCAGAAAACACAGAGAAAATCGTTACGTGCCTGTCTCAGTCGACCGTTTTACAAGTGGCGTAAAGTGGTACTCATTCCAACTGAAAACAATTATATGGTTGCCAAACCGATACCCAAAAAGAGGATTCTCACTGTGATGCTCCATATTAACTGCAATCTGATCAAGGATCTAATCGTGAAGGTACGCGGACATGGAAATTGTGCCACATTTCGAACCCCAAGAAGTTTCGCACCGCGGTTTACCATCTGTAGTAGTAGAATTTAACAAGGTCAAGACGTTACACTACCTTGTTGCTTTGTGACGTACTGGCAGAACAGCTGTCTGTTGATCTGCACGGTATATCAGTTCTCTGTAGATCATAAACACTGTCCGTTGTAACCCTTTGTCAGCCTCCGAATTGACTTACAGGTTACCGATCGCGTACCCGCACGCCTTGTATAAAATTCGTTATTGGTCT
>JTDE01002134.1:25983-83103 GCA_014338405.1 Paragonimus skrjabini miyazakii | reverse complement strand
AAATAAGAGGTAGTTTAATAGGCTGTTCAGCTGTCAGATTACCTGCACGTCATTCACTTTTCTGCGTTACAGGAATACGATCTGGTTCCGGCATTATAAACACGTTTAGAACAAGTGGTACGTGGCTGCTGTCCAGCAAACTGAACTGAACTGAGAAGAGTGTCATGCAACAAAATTCAGCATGATTAGTGTCAGACAGACACACAGAGAGATCGGATTAGTCACCCCAGGGTCCGGTAAAATTAAACTATCAATTCTAAACCTAGACTTACAGCTTGTACAGTCTTGGAAAAGTCAACTTGCGAACAATCACAATACTTGTAAAGGAGACGTTACACCCCTTATCTCGCTCCGCTCAGTTCTATCACTACTCCCATGTATTGACATGTTATCCTAGTTCGTGATCTAATAACCAAATCCGCATGATGCGAAAGTTTTGTGTGGACCCAAACTAAACTGATATGTCGCTTTTCCCGACGAAGCAGATTTCCAGAGAAAAACCACCTCAATGTAGACAACATTTTTGAATGAGTTGTGCACGCCGATCTCGATAACGCAACAAGTTGTCTTCATCACAGATAGAGTGGTTAAATTAAACATGTTGATTTGAATCTGTGATGGTTCCAAAAATACAGAAATGAAGTTATCGATTTAGCTCAATCTCACAGCTAGTTTTGACGCAGTAGTAATAACACCCAAACTGGGAAAATCAGGTATTTATCTCCCCAGCGCAACTGTACAGTTTGTCATCAACAATATAATAAAACAACAGTAATGAGAAGTAGGTTTAGTGACAATCACCACAGAAGCGGAACGATACAACTCAATGATGAGGCCACAAGACTGAAAGGTGCCAAGAGACGTTTGCTGTTTTCACAGCATGGCAATAACACGTCACGTCAGAGTTCACAAATGGCGCGATAAACCTAAAAACACGGCGTGGTATGCTTCAGATTCTGCAAAATATGAGTAGGTTTTGGTCAGTCTTTCAATGATCTGTGAACCTGTTTCGTCCATGAATGCAGCTTATTATTTATCGTTTGGTGAAAAATTATCGTGGTGCCACTTAACTCTGTCCACTGGTTTTTCGTCCAGCATTGCTTTGCAATCGTCGAAACACTTACAGAACACCCAGGTGTTATCAGTCGTGGACCGTGGCAGCCAAAGCACTTTTCCGATGGGGCCGAGTGACTTTACTAGAAGTGTGCGTACATCCCCGTCACCCGCGGCGAACTAATCTGGCTGTGGTTTCAGCGGTGTGTTGTGCCAGTTCACATACTGGACTCGGTTGGTAAGCGTGGCCGTTCAGTAAGCCCTTTGGTCTGCACTCCGGATTCTGGTGCCGGAACAAAGTCCCGGGAAAAATGATACATCAGTCTCACCCCCACTTATTGGGCCTGGAATTCGGCTAGTTAGTTCAGACGCACCGCCGGTTGACTTAACCACAACAAACCCTATGTGACTTGTGTTCATTTACTGATGTGATACTGATTACAACACTCCTGAGAAAGGCCACCCGAGGTGGCTGAAGTGTTGAGTACTACAACCTGCTTGTAATGTTGTGTTCTCAATTTAATCAATAACTACGACACACATACTTCGTAATTTTTTTGTTTATGACTCGTTGTGGTTTAATTAAAACTCGATGAATCAAGATCGTCAGCAAGCCACATAATATGTTCTTTCATATCTACTTAGTTCACGGTTAGAATGTTTTAACTTTTGCTAACGGTCGCATTTTCTTTCAAAAGCAACCATCACATGCCAAACCTTCGATTCACTCCTTCAAAATTAATGCAACCCACCGGACTGTTCTGAGTGGTTTACAAATACCGGCGGTATGGAGCAGTGTGCATTTCCCTGTCGACTAGCCACAGATTCTTGAATTCACTCAATTATTGAACGTCCACTTGGTGTCCTTGTTATTGCCGGACAAGTAGTTAGCGAACTGTGACACTTTAAGACATCTAGTACTACATCAGAATGATACTGTGTAACAACGACAACATATTAATTGCGACAAGCTCTCCCCGCTGTTTGAACAAAAAGACAACATGCCATCTGTCGAAACAATAAGTGCTTCTATCCAAATTATGTTTGACTCGTCGTATAATTATTGTCAGATAATGAAAATAAACTTCAGGATAAGTGTGTGAAATTCACCCTAAGCACTGGACCGTTGTAAGCACTCCAAGTATTTCTGTGGTAAATGGAGAACTATGTATGTTACCAGGTGAAGACGCGAACACAGCTGGAGTACAAGTTGCCAGATCAATGAACATCGTAAACCACAGATGCCCTTAACATCGTGATCTGCTCAATTAATCGTTTTATCGAAATCAGTTAAAGGAAGTCACGAAAATTTTCCCACTGTGATCAGTTGGGCTCATAACAGGTGGTTCTGAAACAATTGCACTAAACCGTGAAAATTCTGTTCCTATATTCAATTACACAGACAGAAATGCATCTACAAAAAATGGGTTTAAATTAGGCGAAGCGGTATATCAAAATCTTCCTCACAATAATCTCGGTAGCTCAGTTAACTTGCAAAGTAGGGAATGATTTATTGTAGCATGACGTCGTACGTGTAAATAATTGTTCATACGTTCAGCTGTTAAAGAAAGTAGAAATAGATTGAAAAATTTCAGTTATAAGGGACGTGGTATAAACAGGACTCATGCCATTAAATTTCTCGTAATCAGTAAAATGTATGTAACTGGAACTTTTGGTCAAGCTTGCACAGAAAATCACCAAATTTGAAAGTTTGTGTGCTATTATCAAAAGCATAGTACATTTCTGAAGAAGTGCGGACAAAATAAAAATAGAACGGTGGTGAAATCGGTACAAAAACACACCACTACTTATTAGTAATACAGTTTCTATGCTAAACAATGACATTGGTGGATTCCAGCGTGAACTTGCTGGGACAGTCGACCCCCTGGATAATTTGGTGGATTCCATATGAGACAGTGGAGAGGGTGGGTAACGAAGTCTAAATGTGAAATTTCTGAGCTCCTGGTGTGGCTTAGTAGCTCACCTGGTAGAGCGCTTGCAACTTTTGTGCATGATGTTTCTGATACTGGTTCGAATCCAGCCGAAACGTTGATTTTTCACAATTGGGTCTCATCTACGATGAGATAAAAATAGGTATATGCAGCAAGGGTACAAAAAGAACAGGTGCCTTATTTTACTAAAAGCAGCTGCCATTCGAAATGACCGATGAATGTTGTGAGGTGAAATGAGGACTTGGTGTTTGACTGAGAAACACCTGAGGATAATTTCATGCGCAGTAAGAAATAAGTCACAGTCATTCGTAGAACTGCAATAGCGCTGATCATTAAGTATTGGATACAGATCATCTTGATCTTAAAAAACATGGGTGAAGAAACGAAGAACTGACCGACTGGTCGAATCTACTGGATTATCGTCGGGAAGCAAGGTGAAGCTGTCACTTGCCGAACAGCATCCCAGTATGATGCTTTACGCACTTTTCGGCACTAAGGATTGAGTAGAATATGACAAATTATTCTTGTACAAGAAAGTCAAAAAGAAGGAGGGATTGCAACTTACACATCAGAGGTTTTCACTTTAAGCAAGTAATCTACATTCTATTTATGGATTGTTCACTTACAAAAGCTTAACAGTCTGGCACATGTTCCTGATTCATTTTGTTCTCTTCCGAAAAGAACTTTGTTCCCATTTGCTCCCATTCAACTAGAATATGTCATCTTTACCCTATCTTTTTGCAGCTTATCTGTAGGTTGCTGCTTTCAAATTTAACCCCCCAAACTTATAATGAGATTCCGTGAGTACGAATTGAAAGTTTCCAACAAATGATGAATTCGTATTCGATTTCAATCACATTTGAGCGTATTTTGATGGTTTTCAAAGTGAACTTTCCAAACTCTAGCAAATGGAAAACGGCAACATTCGAAGAGATTAAAAGGCTTACTTTTTACATCACATACTGACGATAGGATTACTAACGAATATGATAATGTGCCATAATGATAAAAATTTGCTATTACGGTTGCAGAACGCTTTTTCTACCCTTTAACATATAATTGTCTGGGAAACAGGTATACTTGCATACATCGCTCTAATATGCGGTTGATAATCTAATACTTCCAGCGCATAAATATGGTGGAAAAATGCACACAGTCTGGAGCACCTGTGATCTCGCAACATAAAGAATGCGGACATTGTGGAAACTGTCCAGAAGAACATAGTTCAATGAGTTTACTAGGGACGGTAATTTGACATACACAGATTGAACTCAGCTAAGTGGACACTACACACAGTGTTTTGAGATTTTAACGCTCTTACTGTGTATGCTACAATGATGTACACAAAGGGGTATTCGGATGGTTTGAACTCAAAGTTGACTAATTAGAAAACAATGAAAAAGCATGTTGAGATTAGCTGAACTCATAAGGTAAGTTGGAGTTATCTGGTTCGAGAATGACCTTTATAGATTTTTGAACGAACTGTCATTTCCAGTTAGCTGAACACTCCAGATTTCTTCGGTTGATTGACTACCACAAAACTTAGCGAATACTGTGGACAGATCGATTAAGGCTGTGGACAGGTGAATGGAAGACGACAACCCTGAGTGATATAAAACGTTCGGTACTGGTACACCTTTGAGAAGTAACTGGAACAACTCTAAAAATGAAAGAACAATACATAATCTGCACCCGTTTGGAAGAAACTTACTAAAAATTTGGGTGGATTCATCCTTGATAATACATGTGAATTGAATCTACTGGAAGGTGAACGAATTGGCCGGTCTTACAGATTTAGACGCTCATATTATCTGCTGTTATTCAAGTATCCAGGGCCTATTGGACGTTGGAATTATCATCAAGACGAGAAAGCAATAATACCTGTATCAAGATTAGAGCTAACAGAGTTTATACAATAGATTGGAATGGGAATTTCACAATTACGCCTATATTCCACAATAGAAGAAAACGTCCACAAGCGATGTAGAGAATAATTCTAAGAGAGTAGTTGTCGCAACCTATGTTAATGTTATATTCCACTTTGATATGAGGCTTTCATATTGTAAAATGACAGAGACATTTTGCTTTATGACGCAGATAGGTTTTTCTTCCACCGTTTAAAATAGCGTGCTTCACAACTATTATGTGTTCTGTTTGTTTGAGCGTGGAAAAAGCAGAGTTTTATCTAAATATTCTGCGAGTTACGTGATTCTGGAAGGCAGCGTTCGCCGTATTTCATAGTAGATAGCCCGGACATCATTAAAAGAAAAACGATCAGTAGCTTCATTTAGCCTGTTTATTACTATTCGACTTCAGTTCAAACTTCGCTACTATTACTGGTTTAATCACCCTTAGCGATCTAGGGTAATTCACTCGGCAACGCGTTTTCGACTATTCCACCAACGCTTATTCGGACGGCCTAGTTAACGGGACTATCTTCCAAGTCCAAAAAACGTCAGAAAAGGCAATCGAAAGGATTGGAATTTATACGGTACGGTGTAGCAAAATTATAACAAAGGTACTATCTCACTTTGAATGTGAACCAACCGGGTACACAATTTATTCAGCAAAGGAGCTCAAAATGGGGCAACTAAGCACATGTTCACAAACAGCCATCAGTCAACGGGAAGTGACTTCATTAAAATAATCGGGTACGGATGAAGACAAGAACGTGTCAAACAATACCAAGAAGGAAGTTTTAACAGATAAGCAATGATAATTATAAAAAAGGAAGAAAGCAAACATTTTATGTGCAGTTATGGTACAAACTTCGTCATGATCATTAGCTGCACACATCAAAGTTGACTGAAGGCAAATTTAGGATCGGCTTACCACGAACGGACCAAACATGCTTCTGCTGATTCATCGCTCTGCATCATACCAAACAAAAGACAACAAACGTAACAGGCGAACTTCAGCAAATCCAGCATTATTGATTTATTCAGATCGGATAAACTGGCAACACAGAAACTTAGCATATCTGTGGGCTAGATGGGCAAATTCTTCTTGGATTTAAAGCTGTGCTTGTTGAATCATTCATGAAATGCTTAGGGAGACATCATATTTTGCGAATAAGCAACAAAGTTTAGAGTGAATGATTACATCAGTAGATGAAAGCTTCTGTGTATGGTTTGATCTCAAATCATATCCTGTTTGGCAGCAAACTAAGGCAAACCCTGCAGAAGTAACTATGAACAAATTCAGCTATAAGGTAAAAAGACATAATTCGCGAGATGAATTTCTTCATTTTTGAAAGTAAACAATGCAGGTGAATAGCAACGACAACTGGAACAGTGAACAACTGAGCATCATGGTAGCGGAATGTTATCGATTTTAAGCCAGACAGAATGTCTGAGTTGAAAGTCTATTTAAACCCAAAGCCATACGATCGGTGTTATTTAACACTGCTTCAGAGAAAGCCACCATGCCCGAATTTCAGTTACACAATAACACTGCGGGATCAACTACCTGGCCTGATTCTGTAATATGCCTTCCAGTAGACCAGGTAGGACTCCGGTTTACTTTATGTGTTGTAATTAGTTGCTTTGTCTTTGTGCGCAACAGTCACTTTGAAATTATTTTAAACAGCCTTTGTCACATATTTCGATTTCTTTAACTAATATACATGTCATGAGAACGACATAGTAGCGAACAAGACTTGTTTTCTGTGTTTGATCACTAGGTTGATAACAACGCAATAAATATGAGGACAGTAATTGGGGTGAATTAGAAAAACGGTCAATAGAAGCTATGGACGGTGTATTTGTTGCCAGTTACGCAATCACTGTTCCAAATCGCGGGCTTGATTGATTGTGGGCCAGGGGAGATTAAGTGTCCGCATGAACTTCTTCTGAGCGCACAGGTCAAGGTTGTGCAATCGGATACTAATCGCCACGGTAACGGTCAACATTCGGAATCTCACTATTTTTGATCTATTCCTTGGCACTCGGCAGATAATCTGAAAAGCGTCCTTCTTACTGACAAAAGGCTTAGAGTCAGTCAAATGGGCAACAGTCGTACTTGTAACCGTTTTAACCACACCACTATTCAATCACGCAAGATGAAGTTCACGCAATCTGTCAGACAATCGCCTTGTGATACGACCAGTGTATGATGCTGGACACGAGCAAACAAATGAGTACACACAACAGCTGGTTGTAGAACATGGAAGTTTGTCTTTGACTTGTGACACGATAATGGGTTTTGAACGGAAACTCACGCACAATTGAGCGGCAAGTTAGATAGTTTTGACTGATTTTTTGAGCTTTCTTGAGATGACTTCGGCCATGGAATTACCCTTGAAGGGAAGACTAATAAACGCAAGTTTTTATTCACAGAGGGTGGTTTAAGTTTCAACTCTACCGTCTGCATCACCTTCTGAATGAAGCGCATTGGGTAGCCATTCTGCATGAAAACTTCTTGTAGAAAGTCTAGCTCAGTTTGTAAAGTGTCAGGAGTGCAGATCTTTAACGCGCTACCCGTCAGACATCGTATGAGGTTTCATTTTTGACTTAGCGGAATGAAACTGTCAAAGTGAATGTACTGACCATTCCAAGTTTGGTTTATGCACACAATCAGTTGGATTGAACCGTCTTCTCTTTTTACTATAACAAATCCAAGAAATTTATTTGACCATTGTTGTCTGACACCTGGGTGAATTTAATATTGCTATGGACTTAGGTAAAAGTTGCCATATCTCCGTTCATGGTAGAATTCTTGTTGACGAAGCAAAAATATCATTAACACAGCATTTGTAAAATGTAAACTGTTCAATGACCGCACTCAACTGGTTAGTCTCCAGTTTGCTCATGAACACTTCAGATAAAAGGGGACTTAGAGGCGAGCCAAATGCCACTCCATCTCTCTGTTGCAGATTGCATTGTTGAGCAGAGACTAGACGTTACTCGTACAAAGCATCAGCAGTTCTCTCGGTTCATCTTTTGGGATACCCACCTGTTTGCTGTTAAGCTCAAGGTAATCGCATAAATAGTCAATTGTCTCTTGCAGAGGCACAAGGTCGTCCAGCTGCAGATGCTTTAATAGATTATTTGAAAGGGAATATTTTGATCGGTTAAGACGATGAACAACAACAGCAGCAGCAGCACCATGCGCATCAACGGCAATTCAGTCACAGGGTATGCACGTGTCAGAACAGAATGTAGCATTTGATTGATGTCAGTTGAGAGAGATGATGTCAAAGGAACTTTCATCTTAGGAACCACACACGGTAGATCTGCTCGATCTTTCGATAGCAAGAATAATGTCATGACTCTCAGAATATCAGCCAATGAGTAGCGTCCTTAGTAGCTTTCCCAACACCTCTTGCAGATGGGTCACAGATTCAAACTTGACAGGTTTTGTGAAATAGCGTTTGCACCAGTATTCTTTTGTAAGCAGTTGGAGAAAAAGATTCTAAAACTGACCGCTCCGCTTGGCTTCATGGCGCATCTAATGTTATAGCGAACCATTCTGTTGTCCAGTAAGTAAAGTGTTTAGAAAAATTAAACTGGCGTTTGCTCCACATTCATGAGACACGAATGAACAGGATTCAAAGAGTTTAGAAGTGAAACAAAGTGAATATTAGCTTTGAAATTCAAGATTTCAACAGCCGAAACTTATAGAGGCCAAAATTCTTGATGTCAGTAGACAGGTAGATTTCAGTCGTGTCTAAAAACCTGTCTCGTGATTTCAGGTCTGGTGGACTGCCTGTTATTATGCTACCAATTTTTTGTATGTTGGTTCTCCAGAATCGAAACGAATACTGTCTGTGCACAACAGTAGGAATTTCATCAGTGATCCAGGGAGATGAGATTTGACGGAAGACAAAACACAAAATTCTTATTATTCCGTTCAGCGGAAGTTTTAACACCGACAGGCTATATTTAATGCGACCTATCAATATCCTCGAAAGGTTGGGCTGGTTGGGAAAAATCGTTTATACTATGAGGTGTAAACGTTTGACGGACAGAATGAAACACGTGTAAAACCCATCTGGCAAACTTTTAATACACCGATTTACTCATGCACAAAATTGACCTTAATGGGATACCACATCCACGTGTCTTACGAACGGTCTGTTTACCTTGGAACTGACAACTGTTTGTATTGTTGCGGCAATCCCAATGTCCTACATGCTTTGGTGTTTTGCTTTCGTGATCATCAGTAATAAACTGGATCAACAGAACTTCGTGGTTTAAATATGAGCAGACTCTTCAGAACCGAGCACAGAATGTGAAAACGAGAACACCGCATGTGACAGACTTGGCGATAATCAACCGGTTTGGGTCAGAGGAGTTGTGACATATTGTTGAAGGATTTCGGCTGCAGTAACGAAATCATTTTGACGAATGTGTTTGAAAAAATGCAAAAGAGTGTGTGTCATTTAATTGATTGCATTCTAAATTTATTACTCGAATCAGTGAGATCTGTTACACTTTAATGCCATTCAGACCTGGAAAATTTATTTCAAGTTAGGAGATAATGTTTACGTCATCAGTAACACTTAGAAGGCCAAAGGGAAAATTGGACGTTGACGCCGTCATATTGGTAGGGAAACGCATTAAAAAGTACCACTCGAAGTATAAAACATCCTTCCCCAGCTACGAACTTGAATAGCGAACTTAGAAGACCGGTTTTGCAAGATGGTAGTACTACTTCATACGTTCTCGTCCGTAGCTACACATAACACTTCGGTGAACATCAAAAGATATTTAAGCGAATTAAGTTCATACATCAAGTCAGTGTGTACACTAGTCTGTCATTGGTCAAAACCATGACAGACGGAGGCTCAAAGTCAACAGCTTGTGCACGCAGAAGACTGTCTCGCTACGCATACCAAACAGCGCCTTGAATGACTTAAGCATGACAGGAATGTGATGACGCATCAACGCATTAAGCGTCTTTCGGGTCGACCACATGCCCGGTCTCCAGCAGATGTCTGGCAATCGAAAAAGCCGGCTTGCGTCATTTGGTATGGTCGCGACGCGTCACGCCACACATCAAATCTTCGATATATTTAGAAATGTGTTCCTTGATCCTAAGGTGCAGGGGTCAATCAGTTCTGCCAATGTAAACGTTACCGCAGCTGCAGGTGAACTGGAAAGTACACTGAAGTGGACAGCTCTAATATCCGCGTCTTAATGTGGAAAAGTAAGGGTGACTTGGTGCGACTGAGTAAACGCAAGGTAGCTGCGTTTTACGTCCGTTGGATGACTTGTGTCAGCCGTCGCGTTAGAAACGACGTATTACTATCTCCTTTGTACGGTAACTGCATGTACACCGATTTCTTCAAAATATACGCTTCTTGTAGATTTATTACTTTCGTTCTACTGTAAAAGTCAATAAAATTCTGTGGATAACCGCTAGAAACCAGGGTTCCACGGATAAATTTCAATTTCGTATCTAGAGCATCACCCGTACATATAGTTCGTGTTTTTGTTAAATGAACAACGAACCAACGGGCGTTTTTATTGTATGGGAGAGAAACTAATGAAATTCAATTATTGTCTCTTCCTCGAAGTGTCTTAGATACTGACAGTCGAAAGAGTCTACGTTTGCCAGTATTCCATTCTTCATGCATAACTACCACTTTACAAATATTCCCACCCATCTACCATCCACACACTTCGGTCATTGCTGAATCTTTCTTCATGGGTCTTGCGACTCTATAATTATGAGCTCAAAGGTGACTAGACAAGATGACGATGCAGTTGTTATCTCGGTGCTACGTAATCACTTCGTAAAAGCAATCGTTTTAATAACAGTCCTCATCTCAGTGTTTTTTAAACAACTGTGAGTTTATACCTGTACAACATCTGTTCATGTTCGATCCAATGTTTTTTTTCAAGCCCTTCGAAAACCTGACTCGCATACTATAATTTTAAATATTCAGAGCCAGGCAATTTTGTTGTAGTGAGTCTATTGAATAAGTACTAGGACAGTCTATTTGGTCCTATGTATTTTTCATCAGCAAAAAGCGCTTCTGTGTTATAATTATTCAAACTGGCAACTTATTCTAATACTTCGTTGTGGATCTTAGTCGTTAACTTTGAGCATCATCCCAAAATTTCAAGCAGAGTTCACCATTGTTTATAGACTGAAATGCGACACATACGTGGATAAAATTTCACCGAATGTTCCACTACATAATCGATCCTCATTAGCTAAAGACTTTCCGTTACTTTGCTCATACGTCACTGGCATACTCGCAAACACATTATTGAAAATTTTCAAACGGATGCAGTTCGGAAGGTGCAAATCAGTTTCTGGCATAAAGAACGGGCAAATACATTGAAACAGTCTATACCACTCCAGGTTAAAATTGTATATTTGATTTGTAATCCCAATTTGCTTACCGGAGTACACCAAAGCCACTTAAAACATTTTCCCCTTTCTGACAGATCGTTCCATTCATGTCTGTTCTACTTTATCCTCTGGTTTCGACAAAATTTGTTTTAAGAATATTATCATTCATTTTCATGAGAACAGAAATTATAATTTTGGGACCATTAATTGTGCGCTAGTAGAGTTTTCAAAAAGCTATATTATTTTCAGTTTAGGTTCGGTCTTCTTCAGACCGGTAACTGTGTTTCACTCTCTTCTTGCCCATCAAGATTCATCTACTAGGTGAAGAAGTTCTTCTTGGAAACATTTCTTTTTGAGAAACCGAGTAGTTTATATTTTCTTTTATTACAAACAATTTGGCCGAAAGTTGTTTAAAGTTTCCAGTACCGTTACTTTCTATCAAAAATGCTGATTGAAAGTTTATGAGTTTGGTCGTTATGGACTTACAAGAATGGTACATCAAACTTTCGTGACATGGATGTGTTGTTCAACACGCAACGTTCCAAAATTATCAATAATCCTCAAGCATTCAACTCTTATAGAAAGCAGAAATCCTGGTAAAATGCAATAGCGAGAAGAGTGAGCACAAGCAAAATGAAGATGGCATTTTTAACTGTTGTAAGAAAATATTCAATTAATGAAACTTTTCACTTATAACTGGCCCGTAAGTAATTTAAAACAACTTACTGGATAGGCAGAACACCATTAGACAGCACCAAGCAATTTTTCAAGATTACTACATCAAATTTGACCTGCTCTTCAAGCTGAGTAGTACGGAATAGACTACTTTAATTCAGAACGATTTCTAATAACACCGCGCAAAACTTACAGACCGAACATTTTAAGTAGAAATTACCGTACTGCAGACTTCGCTGTCGGTGCATAGGTGCTCACATACCACGCAGTACATTGTTTAGTGAGAAACTCCTGTTTTATATAGCGGATGAACTTTAAAACTTATAAGGGCTTTTCCCTGCACTATTCAGGCATGTAATGTATCAAAAATATATTCAAAAGCGCTTCGTCAAAACAATGAATCTTCCATGGTCAGATGTCCACGTTCGGCAAGAACAGATTACGTAATCAAGACCGTCATCGTAACAGCCATAAATAATTTGTACAATCGAAGTGAACTTTCTGAAACTGATAACAATCCGTTCGATTAATTACTGTATATTTTCTCACATGATTAACCCATATAAATGTGTTATATTTAGCCTGATGATGAATCACCGAAAACAAGCTTGTTCGCTACACGTTCTTCTAATAGTCAGGCAATGTCATAATCTGTTTCGTTTATGTGCGCTTGTTTTTGTAAAGTCTGTATGAATCAGCATCTACTGAACTTCAGTTGACCTGCGTGAAATGATTATACTACCACGAACTGGGTCAGTATCTTGCTTCTAACCCCTATTAGATCCGGAAAAAAAGGCGAACAGCATCGTCGTGCACCTGCTCGCAGTAACCAAAAGTTCACATTTGGTACTGCTGGTTATTTAGTTGATTACTTCTTATCTCGAGAAATCATTTTACCCAAAAATCCTTCGTTAGTATGCCGAACAAGATCCGAATTCGCTTTGAGCTGTTGTTCTCAAGTTTATTCTGTAATGAAGTAACTGAGAACTATCATTCATTCTAATAATGTCTGGAGAAAATTAACAGTTTCCTGACATATGGGAAGTCATGGTGATGTCTAATCAGTAGCTGGAACTGTGCCCCGACTGTAACGCTTAAATTGCCCTGATTCTAACAGCCGCTCAACTAAACGACGAAATACACCTTAGTGTTTGATGTGTAGTCTTTTTTGCGGCAATATGCTTATGTATATGTAACACGCCTTGCAACCAACACGAATGTATGTAATGGATCCAACTAGAAGAATGTACGTTTAGCTTCTTAAAAGATAAAAGTTGTTTCTGTCAAAGCCTAATGAACAGTATAGCAGAAATGGCATAATAATTTGTTGTTTTTAATAGCGTATGCATAATCCTGGTCGCCTAAACCCTGTCTCGTTGATTTTTCATATTATACTACGACTTTAAATGGTCTGTTAACTATTTGGAAGTCGGCAACAGATAACTGTTCCGATGTGATCAATAAAATACAATAAATTCTGCGTGTGGGCGTGAAATACCTTCTCACTTACTTTGAGAACCACTAACTCTGTCATTTTTAAAACGCGAAATGATGACGCTATTGAAATGGCTTAAATTTCAAGGTTTGGTAACGTTTGCTTTCAGCCTCTGGTTAGATATTTTCTCGCATAGCGTGACCACGATAACTGTATCCGTTGGTTTGTTTGATGGTAAATACTGCTATGTTGACAACCAAGACGCATTGGGCTTTGCTCATCACATTCCTTATAATCCCGTATCAAACTTATTGCAAGATTCGATTCTTTCAAAAGCTGTTTGTGTCAAGTTCCGTAAATTGAGAGATTTGTTGCCTAATCCCTTGCAAATGGTGTGATTTGCAAAGTTGAACATGGGATTTGGACAGTGAGCTTTGTGGACGCAGTTCTACCTCTGTTTGCCTATCGGACAACATACATGATGGCAGTGGTTTGGCAACCGGATATTTGCCGGTGATTTGCACATGATGGTGAAGAATGAAACGCGACAGAATATGTCTGTTCAACTCAGCCTATATAAAAAGACAGCTGGTTTTAGTATTCAGGAAAAATACCATAAAACACAAGTAAGCGTTTCTGTAACAGAGATTTTCTTTGACGTGTAATGAAATTACCTGCTGATAACAAATTAGATGCCTTATATTCCAAACGCAGATAGAGAGTGCTTCTAGCGTGTAGTGTCTAGTTTTGAAGTTGGCCACGTAGTTTATGTGGGGTAGCTGAGATGTCTTATAGTCTTTGCTAATTAAACACCAATACGGATTGCAACGTTATCCGAAAGTAACAAGTCAATATTAGTTGTCCAACCCGCTAACTGAAAGTAATCGCAAGCATGAACTAGAAATTACTGTAGGCGGTGATGACAAACCAGAAGATTTATTGGAACAACACAAATCGTATCTGTCCGAAAAGTAGTTACGGTACTGAAACATGTAGACTCACGATTTTGTTGGACGCCAACAATAAGGGCGATGATAAGGATTGTTACTACAGCCTACTGAATGCTTGTCTGCTCTATCCGGCAATGAACAGTGAAGACAAACAAGCAATACTTAATACAGTTGTTTGACTGCGCTTAAATTATTACATGCGCATGACATTTTGACACGATCGAAGCTAAACGTGAAACTAATTATATGTAAACTCTTCCCGTTATCGTGACCACAACTATCAAATAATAACTTGTGAGACTTCCACCTGCCCATGGTTACTTAATAAAACTTTCCTGAAAAAGTAACACTTTGATAATATTCTAGGTTTTATTTAAGGATCAACCCTTATAACATATTAAATTTCTTCATCTACCTGTTCATTGATACTGCTGCTAATGTGGTGAATAGTTGAATTTTTAATATCTAAAATTGTCCAAAAAACTGTTTCTGACTTCTCTGTTCAAATTTGTTACGGGAAAAGGTTGCTTTGCTCATCTAAGATGTGTTTGTATTAAGTATTTCAATTACTCAAGGTCGACGATATCTGAGCAACTGACGAGACATTCTAAACCGCAGTGCGATATTTCGCATCAGGTATGTGCACATTCACACTTGTGCACTTCAGACAATCAAAACTTGACTTCATTAAGATGCTCATTACTGGAGGTCGTGCGTGCTCGGTTGAACTGACTGCCTTGTAGAATCACAATTGGTGTAAGCATTACCACTTGCGGTTTCCAACACACCTAGTATCCAGTGTGAATCCAAAGAGGTTTGACCAGAAGCTGAGTAAGTCTCGAACTATGTGGCCTAAAGTCGTACTCAATCATATCTTGCCGAGAACTCTATGTATTTTATAATAAGTGTATGCAAAATGCAGTATGTACGGTCCAACTGTTCAGTATGTTTGACCGACTCAACAGTATACTTTTCCCAAACTTTGTTAAAATAGAGGATGTTAGGCATTAGAATACACTTTTACTAGTGGCAACGTTTGCCTTATTTTTATGTGATTACACAGTACAATATCTACGTTTATTGCTTCGTTTATTCAGTGAAACGAACCGAGTTCACATATTGCGTTTTTGTTCATGTTTTCCATCCTGCATAAAAAAAGCACAAATCGAAGAATACATCAGATTACTAGGAACTACAACAAAACACTGAAATAGTTTGAGATTCCAAATTTGAAGTGTAGGTTGCATCAACAGTAGCGTCATTCTAAGTGAAGGATTCCTTCAGTTGTCGAATTTCATGCATTGATGTTCTTGACTATCAACGAATAGTTCAGGATTTCTCACTTCCCGTTTGCATTTGTTCAGTACTAATTACAAACAGCTGGTTCATAACCAGCAGTTTATGATCACAGCGCAATCTACATCATTATGCCTAATTTGACTAACTTCCGGAAGATGAAGAGAGTACACTGGGTTAATTTCAGTATTTAAATTTTGGAAAACTGATCTGCAAGAACCAATCGTTAGCAAACCATAGGGCAATTATGGTTGTCTACTTTGTTCGCGGCAATTCTAAATAAGCTCGCCTTTTTGTGTTTAAAATATGAGTCATCAAATAACAAACGTGGTGATGCAAATTCCAGCCCACGTTTTATTTCTTGCTGTTAGATACATATGGCCAGTGGACTCCACTGGGCTTTACTGTTGTACTATACAGGCATTGAGTTATCTGATAACTTGAGAATTGACCTATTTCGTGTACACATTATGACAGAAAGCTCTTCTGATTTCACATTTCAAATAAAAGTCACAAATAAGGAAGGTATTTGATTCATCTCTAAGAATGCAGTTGAAACCCAATAAGATCAACTTGGTCAGCCACCCATGTATATGAAACCAGACTTTTGGCTCGCCATAGAATTCTAATACCAGTGCATTTCTGCCTACTGCATATCACCCACCCACAGAGTCTTCCATTAGGATAAAGCAAGGTGAATGTTAGCCTGTCCGAGCAAGTCAAGTCCACCTTGTAAAACTCCGTATACAGCGCAACATTCTCTAATGCATTCCAGCTTTTTTGTTTCTGTCTCTCAGATAGGGATCGCGCACATGACGCTTGCATGAGATTCTCATAACTAGTGAGTGTCATTGCAGTTTACTTAAGAAACCCGAAAAGTTAACTACTTCACCAATGGTTCCGCTGGAAACAAAAGGATACATTTTGTTGTTCTCCGATGGCAACAGCCTCTTCCACTACTGGGCATTTTAGGGTTATCACTTCTGCCGACAGTTTATATCAACCAGATTTCTGTAAATGTATCATTTACGAATGCACACTTTGCCCGTTAATATACTATATTTTACCACCTACCTGAGACATTTTTTTGCAAGCTCCACATCAACCACCTACCAACCCTGAATTTTGTGTTCACCACGAGCTTACTGAGCGTGGAGTGTGTCGACAACATAAGTGCAACTACTCAATGAGCTATGTCAATAGGGTAGAGCCTACAAAAACACTTTTGTTGACTTTCGTTCGGCACCTATTTCACTAACGCGTTGGCTGAGAAAAAACATTTGGATGTTGTGATGCCCAATGAAAAGAACAACTCAAAACAGATTAACCGGCTGTACGTGGATATTAGTTTAACGAAGGAGTACAGTTTAATCAATACACTAATGATAAGGTTTAAATGAGAGTTTAAAGTGTATTTTCAAAGACTGGTTTGACTGAACTGGCAATCTCCGATAAAATAAGTTTTCGATCATTACTCACAAGCGAAAGTGATTGAGCGTTCACATATGATGTGATATGAGGTCAGTGACGCAGTCGTAAACACGGTTGCCTCATGAACAGCGTGTCTGTGGTTCAAGTCCCGGCATTGACGGTGATATGCACTACTGACGAGCCCTAACGAGAGCGAAACTCGAGTCTAGTGCTTTTTTTCGAAAGGGGCCGACTGGATAGTCTAAGAGAATGCGACAACTTCGATCAATTGTGGCTGATGTTCAAATTGAAATATAAACGTAACATCGAAGGTAAGCAGCTAACATTCATCACGTTTCAACGGTATCATTTTGCTCACCTTCGTCGGTACAATACAATAGTGTCCACAATTTGCACAACAAAATTACCTTCCTCTTTTGAAATTTCAAGTTTCAGAATGGCCTGCCTGATTTTTGGTCCCAACTCGATTGAAAAGCTCTGCGGACTAGCGGCTAGCAATGTACACAAAATGACTGTGTTGCACGACACAGTGGCCGGGTTTCGGATAAACCCAAGACAAGTTTAAAGTAGGATAGGCCAAGTTAGCTTAGTATCACGTGTCGTGCAGATATCCAGAGGAGGTAGGAAAGTCATATACAAAGCTGGGTGTGAGTTTTTGTGCAATTCTTTCCAAAAAGTATGCATCCTGATTATCTATATATTATTTATGACCAATTTTGAATTGACAATGGTTAAAACATTTACCGTAATAGTACGGAGTAACAAATTTGGAGGGCTTTGAGTTGTGTTGTACCGAATGTTTTCAAACCAGATCACATGTTAGAAGGACCACCCGCCCTTGTTACTTATACTGAGTGGATTATGCCACTAATTATGAGTTGTCACCAATAGTTACAATTAGTAAACTATGAAAATGTTGTCTTGAACCTGGGGTTGATTCTCGACATGCTATCAAGTTGTACTGTTTGATTTCCAAACATATTTCTTCTGAGGATCCGAAATGAATGGTTAAATAGATGACTTCATGCTCGATATCCTATGAGTTTTAGTGTTCTAAATACTTCTCTTTCGCTTTCATCAGAAACTGTTAAACGATAATTAGCCGGCTATCCAACCTTGAGTTGGTTTTTCGTAAGCAGGATCAGCTGTATTAACATTATGTTATACCAATATATTTGGACTCTGTTATAGTGCGCCATTTTAAAATGCAATTCTGACTATTTATTCCATGAAGCTTTTAGTTGTGCACCAAGGATATATTCCATAGCCTTGTAACGTTTCCTGGTCATTTTCAATGCGTGTTTTGATTTTATTACTCGTGACGGCATTTAACAGGTTGTAAACCGTTATCACATTCAAATTTATACTCCAATTTAATGTGTGTAGTAAACGATAAGTACTGTTCTTTTTTGAACTGTATTAAAAATAGTATCCTACTGTAAACAAAAAGCAAAACTGACAATTCGAAAAAGAGAAATAAAATTTCGCCGAATGATGCCAACTCGCGAAGTTTCTTTCGTGCTTCAACTGGATGGTAACGCAAAGAAGTTGGCTGACACTATGCAAGTCTTCGCGGTAGGTTATTAATAATGTGCTATTTGAGATATATATTTATATAATTGTTTTTATGGGATAACTATCTTTAATTCACTAATTTCGAAAACAAACAACTATATGTTAGTTACACTTACACTATTCATCCGTCTTGTAGTATTCAGTTTCGTATTGTTTGATTTGATGGAGTCGGCCGATAGAATCCGAGTTTGTCTGTTGCAATTAGCGGTAAGGTTAACACGCTTTGTAACAGAAGAATGCCAGATTTCGAAGTAGGTGAAACTGTCAAAGTCAATAATCTGTGAGTTAGATTCAATACTTCTTTCAATAAAATTTGCATTCCGTGATCCTTTCGCTTCACTTTGTACCAATCAAGTGGAATGCATAAGGCAGTAATTTGTGCAAGGTTTCTTTCAGTATATGTCTGACAGCATCGAAAATATGTATTTAGACAGTAGCAAAAAATGGGCAAATAGATGTCATGAGCCGATAACACCGTTCGAGCTCTTCTCATTGCAATCAGCGTGAACATTAGGTCAGAGGTCACCTAAATGATGCCTGATGGAACTGATAAGGTTCGTAATAGTAACGATGCAGAAACGTTAGTTAAAAATTAGCATACACACAGGATTCACACAATACTCGGTGATTGTTGAAACATTTTAAAAATAGATTGCGGTTCAAGAAAATTGAAATTTGGAATTAGAAGTGAACAAATAAGCAGATTGCAAATATTTAAAAACGCATTCGAAAACTCGCTCAACGTGCATTCCGATTTTCTCCATATTGACCTTCAACGGATTGAGGGAATCGTGGCACGTGTAACCCAAACTTTCCCGATTATTGGAAACGTTCTCTGAATTTAGAACAACTTATTAACAGTTGGCAATTTAGTTTTCGACATTTCATTTCTGACATAAATGCTTCTTTGAATCTGGTTCACATCCAGTAAACTAGCTTCTGCGTCAGGATTAAAACGATAACACTGTCGCAAATCACGGATTAATCACAAGTTGTTCTGAAACGAGGTTACCTCAGACCATCTTGGTTGATGTGATGTATTTTATAACAAAGCGCATAATAATTATTCTCATGGCAAATTTCAAAGTTGACAGGAGTGAAATTAAATATGGTAAGCATTCTAAAAAGCTGCTATGTTGTTAGAGTGGAAGCTGTGTATTATAGTCGTTTAAACTAAATTCAAATAAAGTGTAAATCAGTCTAATTATTGTTGACACATCAATAGTTATCGTATACGACATATATGTTGCGGTGTGTTTAGCTTAACAGGATAGTGATATGGCAAACTTCTCAGTTACATGAGGTTGTGAACAGAAATTAACTGAATGCATGAAATGCTTAACGGAGGCAATAGAGAAAAGGGTGTAAAATGAACGTCTGTTACATGGCTGCACTGCCTCACAATCGTGCACATATAGCAAAAAACTGGAGAGTTTTCCCTCATTACTGTACCATTTGTTGATGTGATAACGTAACAGAGCCTGCATACAGGATTGCAAAGTCTATCGGAGTTAATCAACTGCGATCAATTGTGAGCGTTGTTCAGTCTATCTGAAAACCAAAATCCCCGACTATTCATCAGTAATCAAAATACCGCTCAAAAAGTTAGTGATTTCTGTGAGATCAACTTGGAGAGAAAATTCTACTCGAGGGCTCATCGATTGGATTTAACAGGACGAGGCGATCGGGCAACCGGATCATTATTCACATGCAAAAGTGGTTGAGCGATCACATATGATAATTCGGTCGTGCCAAATGTGAGGCAAATGGCGCAGAGCAGCGGTCAACACGGTTGCTTCGTTAACGTGCCACCGGAGTTCCAGTCCAGGCTGTGGCAAGGATTTGAGCTATTGACGAAACTTTTCATTTCCTCGATGTGATAACATACTAGAGACTGCATGAAAGTCTACACACACGGACTACAGACGTGACTGTGGGGATGCGTGACCAAGTAACATGCTATCGACATTAGGAGGAGCCTGGTCCCATCGATTACGTAGCACGGTCTAGTCATGTGTCCATTGATTAAATGAACACTGATAACGAATAGCAAGCCATGCTGATTGGACAATAACGATAAGTTAGTTGAGTACGAAAGATTCGGAAACGATCAATGCACTTTCTTTGAAGCTGACCACATGATAATGGTTTTGTTAAATCACTTTGTGTACTGCTCGCTTGTCTGTGTTTCTACAACTTTCATTTGTGGTAACCACATGTCTGACTGAACTAAATGAGGAACGTTTACCCTTATGTGTGATTTAACATATTCGTCAGCTTTATGAAATTGATATTTTCGGTTTGCTCGCTATTACGAACATGTTGAATATGGGCAATCTTGACTGTATTTTGCAAAATCTGAGTTGCATCAACCAGGTTACAGAGTAGATTTCGAGAACATAATCATCATATAGCTGGAGATAAAAGGTTAGTCAGTACCTTTATGGAAAAAACTTTAAATGAAGCGGACAAAAATGTAGATTGCGGAATTGCGTATCTTTTTGACATTTTTGATTTTATTTTGCACTAATGTTCATCGATTTGTAACATTTTGTTACATAGTTAGTATCTGGTATTGTGTAGAGACTCTCGACCGACTATGTAGTTTGTGCGCACTCATTTTTACGGTCCTATTTCCAATAAATATTGGTAGGTCGATTAGGTCTAAATAACGACGATCAGGCTGATGTCACTAGCCTTTACAGTCATTCACTCCTTGAATAAAATATTTTTGTTAGTCTCCGGGGCCCAATTCTTACATGAACAGGTTTTTTGACATCAACCCAACTGAATGCAATTTGAAAACAGTTTCCTGTATTGATAATGAAACATTATATTCGTGCTTCTCATCTGAAGGCCATGAACGCTCGGCTGTCTCATCTCGAAACAAGGCAGAAAGTTGATCAAAACAGTGCTGACAAGATTGGTCCTAACTTAGAACTGTTCGCACGCACGTCAATAGAGGAAGAAACGGTGGAAGATCTAACAAAAGCCTTGCAGAAAGTGACGACACATGTTGCAGTATACACCGAAGAACCCTCTGGTAAGTTTTTCACAAAGGTGAGGTTACGTTCTAGCAACCATTTTTATGATGGGTGTCTTCGAATTCTGAAATGCTGGTAGAAAAAAGACATGTCAGATGCCATTGCAATCACAAAATAAATGGTAATCGGGGGACGTGGTATTAGAAAAGCAATGTAATAAACAGGGAAGCGAGTCATAGGTCTTTTAAAAAGATTCATCGAACAGTTCACACACTCAACATGAGTAATAAACTTGTTAGTCATAATTCGTTCAGATAAGTGGGCACTAAACAAGATCAGATGGATAATTGTTCGTGTAGGCGGAAAACACGCCACGTGAAGACCAGTGGAGTAGTCAGGTGGCATTCAGTACTTACTGGCTATTACGGTTCAAGTTTAACATGAGGACTATTAGAATCGGACGATCTTCTGGCAAACCTGGCAAACGGAATATTATAAGTGTCAGAGTGTTCCTGTAAAAAATTGCGCAAGATATACGTCATCGTTTCGATATATCTGCACAATTACTACAAATATTTCAATCAAGTCTACCCAGTTCAATTGCTCTTGACCTCTCCCATAACCTTTAAAACTTACGCAACATATTGGGCAGTTTTGAATGTTTTTTCTAGAGATTTTATTAATTCAGGAATGTATTTTACTGCACGAGTTATTTACAGTTCTGGAAAGAGATTTTCTGTGTTTTTTAATGTGAAGAAACTGAAAGTTTTCTCCTGAATGCGTTGAACATGTTTGTAATTTGTATTGAAAATATCAACTCGACCCTAAATCGCTGTCTTCAAATACTGCAGGCTTGGGTGAGAAACTGACGTGTCCTGAAGAGGGCGAACTAATTCACGTTCCATGGTTCCCACGGCACGTATCCGAATTGGACGAGGTGTCTAACCATGTGCTCATGTACGGCAAAGATTTGGATGCAGACCATCCAGTGAGTACCCCAGAGTACAATTGCTTTTTGTAGTTCACCGTATTACGGGCTGATACCTATATGATTTAAAAAAATTGTCATTCCACACTTCAAGATCGGCGAGTGAAAATAAAGATTTAGTCAATAAGTTTCACGTTCCATCCTCACTACAGATCAGTCATATCATATCTGAACAGTGTGCTGTCAAATGTTGATCTTGAGTCAGTCAATAGTAGTTATTAGTAATATAAGGATGTATAATCCGACAGTGTATTGGGCAAAGGAACCAAGCAGAAAGTGCGCACGCAAGACTCACATTTGTTTTCACAACCATTTGTGAGCCCTCACTCTATTAAGTATACTGAGGCAACCAAACCAGAGGCACCATCAAAACTGCAATGAGATATGTTAGCTCCGCAGTAGCGCGAATGAAACTGAGAGCATGTATTTTTGTTTCGTTGGAAAGGAAAACCTTCATTAGATTAGCACGAATTACTGAACTGTACTTGCACACATCAGCGGAATAAACACAAGGCTTCTGCATATTCCCTTCCGTTAGTTTACGTTTGAGGGAACCAACCCCTTTTCAAAATGCCTCAGTCTAAATTTTCTTGCTCCTTTACTTGAAGCATCATCTATTACATTTGTATATTCTGACATCAAATTTGTTTTTACCGCCACAATACCAGGGGTTTAAAGACGAAGAGTACCGAAAAAGGAGAATAATTTTCGCTGATATAGCATTCAATTACAAATAGTAAGTTGACCTATTTTTCACCATAAACAATATTCTTTTGAACTTTTTTTACCTACCAGTAGGTTTGCAGTTCACGAAATGTGGCCTGTCATGTAGGATATTCAACGTCTGCATAGCGCTCTTTTTTATAAATGACATAAAAATCAATATCATAATTGAGAATCAATAGGCCGAACGACACGGTTGAGTCATGAATATTAAAACAAAGGTTCAAAATCAAATACGAGATCATACTTTGAGTTATGGATACAGTAGTAAACATTTCTTCGGTTTTTGCAAGCTGTTGCTGAGCGTATCATCAAAATAGTTCGTATAGCAACTAATCGGTGTATCGACTAACTGAAATTGGCAGAAGTTACGTAGACTAAGTTAAGCATCATCTACATACTTAACTGTTATGTAACGTTTTACAAAATATATCTCAGCTAGGTTGGTGAATATACCAGTTATTTCATTTTTAGAAGTAAACAGAGTTCCACGGAAAGAAAAAGCATTATTTTTGGCAAACTCTCAAGGGCTAGTAAAACATTTTGTCGATTATAAACGCTAAATACTAGTTTCTGTTTTGTTTGATCCATTCGGTTTGAACCACTTGGCCACTTATAAATTGGAACGCAAAATCGGAATGAACTGTCACTTTTCTGATGATAACTTTCACAAATATCTGCAAAATTTTGAGAAGCTTTCATTTTTGTTCAGTTATTCGTTACTCCATGCGGTACTTTTGGTTGTAGTGGACAACCAATACCTCGAATTGAATACACAGAAACGGAGAGAAATACATGGTACGTTGGAGTTTTACTTTGACTAGTTTCATCAATCTGTTTTAAATGACTTTTGCTAAGAATAGTTCACCTTATCGAGACAGACTACTATAGATATTGGTATAATAGCACTAACAGACGGTCCGTTTTCTGCATTTGATCCGTGTTTATGCTAAAGCTACCAGCGTTAACAAACGTCGGTCTTGGAATGTAATTGAAGCACGAATGTCTCATGGTTTTCAAAATGTACTTCTGAGAACAATCAACCAACGTTCCGATACAAACAGTTTCTTCAACCTAAGAACCTGGCTACGGTATGCAAATAACCAATGTGTTACTTAGTCCTTGAAATGATTTTTTTATCCTCGTTTAGCGGACAGCAGGACAGAATCTTGAGTTCGAACCATATAGAAATAGACGATGTGCAACAAGCTATATAATAGACTGTCTCAACTAAAACCGGGAAGTTATCGATTATCAGTACTTTGACCTTCTACTTACTTGAACATGCTCGAAGAATATTTGAGTTATTTTCAAGGAACCGGAATACGTCAGCTGGAAGCGCAAAATGTCTTGCTTTCTCGGTTGACCTTATTCAACAGCAACTTGAATGATTCACTTCAGACGTTTCCTTTCTGCTGTTGGTAGTTAATATGTCGGAGGCAGTTGAGTGAACTAAGGCTTTTTGGTAGCACCGACCGTGAATAGGTCTAGGGACCAGAAACGAGTTATCAGAATGTTATTATGTACAGGGCGACGTAAATAAACCGTGAGTGATACCTTGAATGTAGCTCTCTTTAAAGGATCTGTTGAGATAATCGAATATGATAGCAGTAGACTTCACTGTCGCGTGATGAGGTATGGCTTCTTAGACAAGATTTAACCCACTCATTGCAAAATCAAGTGAACTGAGCCCACGCTGCCTGAGGTTACAGCTTGTTTTCCGGCGTCAACATACGAATTCACATCAAACAGTACGGTGGTTATACTTCTTGGTTTGTCGAGATAACTGTTAACCAAGGAGCATAACGTTCATTTTTTTAAAGACCAAATCTATGTGGAACTTAAAAAAATATTTTAATAGCGAACAGCGCTTAAAGAATGCTATTTTATGGTGCACCTACATTCCTAGTATAACAACAACACTTGTGGACCGAAAAAAATAACACAGTTGGGATACTCAGGCGAAATAAGCTGGATACCCTGGGCTATACGATACAGAACAAGAATAAGTTTGTGATCACACACTTTTTTCTATCTTGATTGAAATGGTGTGTTTTGAACTGATAAACTGTAAGTTGGTCCAAATTAATTCATTGGAGTTTCACTTATTGAGTGACCTGAGAAGTCTGACATTCACGGTGTATCAAAACTCTGATACAGTTTTGTAGAGCGATAAAGTATAACTGTACCATCATCTAATCTAAACTAGCAATACTTCAATTTCCTAAACAGTTAGGTTATATCTTCAAATAAAAACCCAATGCAGTTTACCGTCTTTCGTTATCAACCACATAAATGCAAGGTTCATACCAATTACAAATCTTGAGTTTATTTTTAAATGTACGTTAAATTGCTATTTTAATTCGTTTTATCCGTTTATAATATTTTTCGTGTAATATTTATTCCAAAACGTTGTTTTTCAAATTTTCACAAACCATAAATTGACAGGAGAACTATCTACAGAGAACTGATAAAACTCTATGAAACACATGCTTGTACGCAACATCTGGAAAATTTGAAACTTTTGCAACAGCATGCTGGATACAAGTGAGCTGATACTCAGTAACCTGATGTTTCGAATATTTTCATGTCGTTGCTCAATACACTGTTCATATTCTGCAATTCGAAACTAATTGAGCTTTTATGATTTATTCAATAGGTCTGAATTTAAGGCACATTTTGAATGATAAGTAGACTTCAATTTGTAATTAATTCAATTCCATCAATTAAGCCTACTTACTGTGTGTTCTTGGTTTTGCAAAGGTGTGAGTGTTTTGTTGCGCTACTTGAGCATCCACTTTGTACAACAATTATTGCTCATTTATTAAACAGATAGATAACCCTAGGACCAACGTTGTATAACCAGTCATTTCCAGAAGACGGCGACTTGATCCGAATTTTGTTTCTCTTAAAATACACTGGTAGTATGTATAGGTTTACATGAAGCAGAGAGTTGAATTTCCATCAGTAAGAATGTAAGGTGAGTATATCAACTAGTGTGTTACAGATAAGTGTCGCTGATGCTTTAAATATTCTGTTTGGTCTAACAAACCGGAAGCGTAACGCTTTAAAAGAAAACAGGCTTAGCTAAAGTGCATAGTGGTAGATGCTTCACTTTCAGTCCGATTTTATTGAACTCCAACAATACTCAGACGGTAGAAGTAGTCTGCTTTTTTACTTCAATAAACAGTTTGAAAACCTTATTAACAGTTCGAAAATTCGGATAAATTGCAGTAGATTTTTTATCCGTAGATCGCGAAGTCCTCAACTACTCAGAAATAGTCGTTCACCTTTTTGTCGAAAACTTTTATCACGTCCTAGGAACTAAACAAGTACATGTGATGCGATAGGTTGAATTTTCTCTTACAGGCCCTGTCCGAAAACCTGAAATTTCCAAATAATGTGCACCTATATATACGCCACTAGACACAGATTGCACAAATATACACTCACATTGAGTACTACGCACTCATGACCAAGGCACCCCGACTGAATGTTTAGGCCAGTCACATAGAGCAACTGCACATTTTCAAGAATACTAGAGGCAACCGATGTTTCAATAGTCTGGGAAGAGTTGACTGTTAACTGAACTCCAGCATGAGTGAGTCCCGAACATCACGTGGCAATAGGTTATCAGTTTGCCTTACTCAGACTGTAACCATGTCGTCGGATCTCAGAATTATTGGTCATTAGCTATGATATGCCAACCAAAACCAACCAGCCAGCGTTGAATCTGTAAATATGGTTGAGACAACCTATCCACTTGCCATAGCTCTGAGTATAAACTAACCAGTGTAACTGTACTTGAATCCACGTACTGCCTTTGGTTGAGTTGAAGTTGTGAATGCTAAGAACAGAGAAAAGGTTACTCCATCAAACATCTATTGTCTTTTTATTTTTCATGTAATTATTTGTATTGCGTGCAAATTATGAAGTACAGAACAGCTGTCCGTATATTCTGATGTTCCACCTAAGTGAATTTCTACTATACATTTCTAGGCTAAAAACTGTTTCCTCTACCCATGATCAACAAGGACAGAATATGTACTCCTAAAATGATATACAAAAATTTATCTATTGTTGAATCACTGTGAGCAGGTTGGCTATGTTTATCAACATTACGCTTCACGAGTCCTCGGTTCAAATACACGACTGGATCAGACAGAACATACATTTATTTAGTTAACCTATCTAGGTTGTTGCAAGTTTGCGAGAGTTACCTAAGAACATAATGTTGGGTGAAATCTTTCCAGGCTTTAACAAGAATTTACATCCTTTGGAAATTGTAACGATTTTCAGTTACTTGCACCGTGCTCAGCTAGAAGTGATCTCAGGTAAACGTCTTGAAGCAAAAGTTGTTATCCTTCCCTAAAAAATCATTTTATCTATCAACGTTTGCATGACCTTATGGTAATTCATCAACTAATATGAAGGTGGGCGGTTGCTACAGTGTTCCGTGAATCTCTAAACATATTATGCCATTCTCGAACGATTACACAGAAGTGTAGGACAGATGGATGCTGGAAGCCCCAATATCTCTTGATTAAAAACGAACCAAAAGCTGGGAATCCGTTGAATTATGTGCATGTCACCAGGTTTTCGTTAATTACCGAACCGATTACAGTGACACCATGCTAGGAAGGCTCGATGTCAACTAATTGGTCTACATGTATTAGATAAACTTTCTAACCAACTGTGCTTTAGCAGTGTGATCTCAGTTGAACTTTAAGCTCAGTCAATTGGTGAAGATCCGCTGTAAGTCGTGTCCCACACTGTTTGTCATGCACACTAGAAAAACTAACAGATAACGTAACACAAAGACAGAAGAACAGGCAGATATGGTATTCGAAGTTATGTTATGGGACACATAGCAATATACCGGTCTCACGTAGACGAGGGCCACGGTAGAAATTTTGGTCCGGTCCGCACTATTGTTAGACTCTAATAAGGACGGAACTCGAGTCCAGAGCATCGTTTTGACGTTTTGACCTATCTGAATGTGAGGGCGGTGAGTAAATATTTTTTTTGTCCAGTGTGAAATAATCTAAATCCTAGAAATTATATTAAATACTAAAATACCAAAAAGATTAATGATACATGGATCAAACAAAGTCACGTTTGAACACTACTGTTCTTTTCGTTTGACTGACTTCGCGCTAAACTGGGATCTTCTCACATTACGCTGAGGTGGCGATCTGAAACTTGAGTAGAACAACCGTGTACAAAGTGCCCATTCAAAATTAGTCCGTCCAGAATTACTAGATTCAATCATGCCTTAAAATACTTACCTACTAAGAAGGTTTGCAGCAGAAACGTTCATGCATAATTCAATGACTGATTCTTTTCGTTTTAACAGGTTATGACAAGCAACTACTTCTGGAATGCTTGCAATCAAAATAACCTACTCTACGTTTTCTCGTATTTCATCTGCTTCATACGATCCATAATATTCAGGAAATTTTGTTTCCAGGGCTATTGTGAGTGTGTGCAAATCTGTAATTGCACTGAGTAAGTTTGATGGAAACGGTAAATCGGAAGATAATTGTAATTTTCGAGGTCAAGAAACTGTGCAGAAGAAAGGCCTTGCAACAGCTTACCAAAAGCTTTCACCCAACAATATCTGACTACCAGCCACAGTATGGTTCCGAAGAGATCTGCACTTCACAGAAAATATTCTGTTGACCAAGCCACTCAAAGACTTGCCTAAGAGCCTTGAACATGTGCATCAACTTGTACTTAGAATAAATTCATTATTAAAGCTTCTGGTAATTTATTCCAGATTACATACCCACAGACGTTGCTCTGTGAGTCAAACTGCTTGATTTGATCAACTGTTTAAGCGATTCACCATATAAGTGAATGAATAGGTAAAGTGAATGTGAATGTTTTATAAAGGGCAGTAATGATTACGAAGAAGTGTTTTATATGTTGACATAAAATACATTCCCCTGACAGGTTTACAATCTGGAATGCTTAAGTAACACTGACTACTTTTATTAATTTTTTTATCCGTTCAACATTTGAAATATTTGTCAGTTAGTGTCAGGTTTGAGTTTTTAGCACCAATGAGAAAACAGATTTTAAAAACTGATGGTCTCCTATCCTCAACGCTCATCCTACAGCCCAGCATACTACAATGGCGAGCTTGGTCTTTGTAAACAACATCATCCTGTCTTTAAATATATATCAGCAGACATATTTGCTTCTTCCAACTTCTTTCAGCCAATGTTGAAATTTGGCTGATTGTTCAAGTGATAAGGTAAAGGCCGAAAACCCCACTGGTAATCAGCAGGAAATACTCCGTGGTTAAAAACCATCTTGACGTTTGGTAATAACTTCTGGAACCGGAGAACTAAAAGTTTGTGGACAGTGTATTGGATCGTCCCTTTTGGTACGAGCTCAATCGCTTGACCCAGAACCGAGAAGGAGAATAGATGCTGCAACACGGTTTATTGGGAGGATCAGACGAGTTAAATTAGGCCACAGAGACTCTAAGTTTATAGGGCAAAATGAGTACCATACATGACCAACATGATGCAAAGTAAATCAATCGAGTCGATCATATCTGGCAATCAGTGTTAGAACAAATCACTTTATCGGAAAGTGAACGCGAGAAAATAGTTCAGATAACATATAGGCGTTCGATCGCGCAACTGCAATCCGATTAACCGAGTGAGTTGAAACATATCCATTAACTCGAGGCCGGATCGATCGATCAATATGACGTGATTTGCCTTTGCTGTTTCCTTAGGAGATGAGTCTTCTGACACAATGGAGTAGACACAACGGTAGTTTATGTCAAATTATCAAGTAGTAACCGTCTACACATATACTTACTTCATTTAGTAGACCACCAACCGTACTAGAATAACTCGCAACATTTCTACAAATCAATATTTTGTATTTTATAACTGTCCGGAAAGTCTTCAGCTATTTTTATATAAACACCAATACAAATTTTTTAAGTCACGATGTGCACAACGTGAAAACTAGACTAAGCGTTATGATCCAAATGAACGGGCTTCATTGTACTCAAACGAAAGAGAAAACGGCTAGCAATTATGATCCTAAAACATACCATAAGTCAAGGTCAGAAACTGTGTAATTCAGTTACAGAATAACCCACGCAGAGTGCGCAAAATTATGTTTTGCGGCGAACATTTGTAAGCTGTCTTCGTTTTTTATATTCCACTATCTTTTGTGTTGAAAAGGGAGTCAGATATACCACAACTGGAGGACGTGTCAAAGTTTCTGAAAGGTAAGTAAGTATCTGATTTTGAGAAGGTATTTGTTGATTTTTTTGCGGTAGAAAAAGAGTAGAAATGGACGTGTAAGAATTTGATGCTGCTGAAATTTAACATCCACCTGTTTAACTTTTTTTGATTTGGGAGCAGATTTGTGTCCATTTTTGTTAACTGGTTTTATTCCACTTGATTTTCAAATAATATTAGGATCTTTTCGACTGTCCGAAGACGTGTTCCGCAGAAATATATTACCTGGGGGTGTATCGACCGATTTACAGTTTGGGGGTTAAGTGTATTGCTCCAGTTGAAAGGATGTCTACTGAGTTTAGTGGAGTTAATGAGCTCGACTACCAAGGTCCATTTCCCTGGTACTTTCTGCATGTTACTTCAACCAGTGTTCGAGAGAATCGTTCAATATAACTAACTAGAGGTTTGATAAGCAGCTGCCAATGTTCGAATACTGCGCGCTCGCTAAAACCTAACGTATTAGTCAAGGCTGATTCGTAATTCGGTCTAATCTGTGGCGTCCTAGGTGCAATTTCAAGGTGAACTAAACGCCTTGTGTAAACCATTGCTGTCACCATTCGTCCACAATCCCCACTACTGTGTATATACAATCCTTTGGCTAACACGGTCAAACTTTTGTGGCTACATGCTCACGCTTGGCTTGAACAGATTATTACAATGTCACCGCCATTCCGGCGGTCACTTATGATAATCAACTGACTTCCAGACACTTGGTTGATGCAACAATGATAAACATCCTTTTTAAGCACTCTGCGACACTGTTTGCGGGTGAGTAATACGTGAACCTAGTACAACTAGCCCAATGAAAAAACAGGAAAGTCAATCTAGCGTGTCTGACGTACATTTCGTGAGTAAACCGATTACATAAAGTCCGGTTAGTTTAATTAAAGATGGTTTATAATTTTGGGTGACTAGAAGCTCCTAAACATTTGACCTTGAAGCACGCTTTATGATCGAATTCTCGAAATAATGTTTATACACATTACAAGTATTGACATTCAAGCTTTCTCTTTTCTAAGTATAATTTAGTACATGGAATTTAAATCAATTTGTAAGCAGTTTGAAGCAATAGACGCTTCATTGTTTTGGCATATAAAATAAAACGAGATTTCATTAATTATTTTGTCCACAAATGTGTTACCTGCATTACTGCTAGACTGCCATTTAGGATTAACTATCCAAGACGATTATAGTTGAAGTATTTAACCATTAGGCGATGTTCAGCCTAATCGTTAAAAGCTTGTATAAAGCCCAACGTAAACGGATACTAATTGACTGGCGAGGACTAGGAAAGTAAATGCGAGTGAATGAACAGTTTTTGATGAACATGGGTTAAATTGTGGGCATAAGAAGAAGGCGATACTTCAACAGATCCCAACATCTATTTTAACTTTCTCATAGACTGTCTAATGTTTGGATGACGATATGTGAAAAGTCTGTTCTAAACAATGCATCAGAAGATGAAATCCGTTGTTTTAATACACCCGCTCATATGTTTGGTGGATTGACAAGATTATGTACTACGTGTATCTGACTTCGATAAACTCAGCTTTAAGAATAAAGCCATTAATTTTGAGATGCTTGTATTTTATTTTAAAGCAAGAACGGGATTCACAGTCAGGCCGGTGGCCGGTTACATATCAGCTAGAGACTTTCTTTCTGGTTTAGCTTTCCGTGTGTTCTACTGCACTCAGTATATCCGCCATCCGAAGGACCCAATGTACACACCTGAGCCGTAAGTAAATCAGGTGAACAGGAGTATCGTAGCTCTTTCATGTGCTTGTTGAATGTGTATTATTGAACATTGTTTTTTTACAATGATTGATCAAACGTTTTCCATACTGGTATCAAGCATAAAATAGCTGACTGACCATCCGATCATCATTCTGGGAGAAAAATCAGTTTATCCACATTATTCAGAGGAATACAAAATATGGATAGGTATTCTTTCTATAAAAAAGTTTAGTGATACTTAGTTATAACAAGTTAGTAAGCAACGAGAAAAACGTCCAAGAAAAATTCCTAATCAAGTAAGTTGATCCTCTAAGTTGACAAATATCGATGACAACTGTCGGATAAAACAGGATAATGTTTACTTGTAGACTGTAAGAATTTTTGCAACACTTATAGTTGACAAATAATTTGCTTGTTTTTGATAAAGTAAACACAACAAACAGCTATTCGTAGCTTTTTTACTAAGAGAAACTTTTCACTTAGTACGTTTTGAAAAGAGTTTGAGGTCCACACTACATCCATGTCACTTACTTATCCACCTTACGCTGGTCAGCTATTCATACTATGCTCAACTACTTGAATGACGTCTTCGACCACAAAAACGACTGGAAACGTGCATTCATTAACACAGCTGTTTCAGTCTCCTATCATAGCGGTTGAACAGTTCGGTCGTTATGCATGGGTGAATATGTCAAAGCATTTGTCTATGAGAACCATGCCGTGCCTAATATGAGATGAATGATGAGATGTCCAATAACGTTGTTTAACGTGTTTATGGATTGGGGTTCAAATCCCGATCGTAACACGATCATAAAATACATTCTGGTATTGGCCCACGGTCAAACTAAGCGTGTCGTACCAAGTAGAACGAATCAGTTGTACCGTACAAAAGTTGGCATAATTTGCATGATCAGGACCCACAATAGTAATGGGCACGAATCGAGTCGAATGAAAATGCGAGATATATGAGTACTGCTAACGAAAATGAAGTCAAACTTTAATGGGCTGGTGATAGTGAATAATGTCAAAATTAGTTAGGTTGAAACTCGAGTAGTACAGCAAGTAAAATTCCAACGACAAATATGCCTGATGTATTCTTATACCTGTCCTATAGGAACTGAATATTAAGCCAAACTGTGATAACTGTAGGAAACGTCATATACGTGGATCGATTATCTGTGAGGCTAAAAGTACTTTATGGTAGGATTTCGACCGCTTTTGAAAATTAGCATATTTCCATACTAAAATCCTTTAGGTCAAGTAATAAATTTACTTACCATGAAACAATCTGTCTGTTTACATTTAAGAATGTCCGCTATGTTAGCCCTTTCTTTAAAAACGGCTCTTAGTTTTACAATGCACGAATATTTTACGGTATTTTAGCGACTGTTGTCATGAGCTGCTTGGCCACATGCCTATGCTCGCTGACCCCAAATTTGCTCGTTTCTCACACGAAATCGGACTCGCTTCACTTGGTGTCAATGACGAGGAAGTGAAGAAACTTGCCACAGTAAGTGTGCTTTCGTTTCCAATTTGACATAACTATGGGTGGTCACTTGTTAATAAAATAGTGTTCAATCGCAACTTGACTGGAATTACTTTTCCTGACCAATTCCGATCCTAAAGTCAACGCTTACGGTGTTAGTAAAACAGGTTGCAGTTCAGTCCACATTACTAACAAATTAAAAGTAAAGCAACTTTTTCCCGTAACAAATTAAAAGTAGCCAGAAATTTATCACTATATTACAAATTATGTGGCTTTCGTGGACTGCTCATGGAAACTAGGTGCAAACTATTAATGTTTGTATGTATTATCAAGTTCGCCAGTATAATCTTAAAACGACTGGTCGTTTTTCAGTTTGGTATTGGGCGATTAGCGTGGTGCCGCACGGTTCCGCATGGTGGCCTGAACTCCCCTTCAGCTGTGCACAAAATCACCCAGCGTGCCACTTTCTCGCTGCTCAAATATGCTGAGAACACGTGAATTTAGGCACATAGTGCAAATTGTTTCAAACAAGTAAATGTAAACTGGGGTACATCTGTCATTCGAACTGCAAGGATTATATTTTATGAGGCCACATAACTGGTAGCATTACATGCAGGCGCTACTAAGGCACGATTGTCTCAGGTCACAAACTTGGCCCGTAGTAGTGCATCAATGCTGCAGAATGCTTTTGCCGTGCTTGCGTTACTGACCATGCTATTTGGTTGGTCTCATTTGGACCGAGCTTGTAGTTTTGATTTTCTGAAGGACATTAAACTTATTGAGATGATCCACATAGTGGATTAAACCACTGTTTCTTATCTCGCCGAGGAAGATTGCGCACGGTGAGGCAGTTCTTAATCAGCTACATGCATATCAGATAGGAGATGGTTTTAGCACATGGAATCTCATATAATCTGCAACAGTCCTCAAGGAAAACTAACTTTGCTTAACAAAACTACTCCTCCCAATGGTGGCTCGCCATAACGAGATCATCAGTTTGACTGTTTGGTTTGCGGAGAACGCTTTTTTAAGTGTGTTCAATCTGAAACAACGTGCTATCGTTTTGTGTAACAGCGTCAACGGTAGTTAAATTCAAATGCAGGCACGAAGGTCCATTTGGGAGACTGGACAGATTTCTAAGATAATGGGACCGGCCGAATCAGTGCGGTAGTACATAGATAAAGTTGACATCTCACTGTTAATGCTAGCCAGCAATTGTCTACTGTGATTGCTTTATGGGATATGGACAATAGATGTGTTTCCATTCCGTTCACCAGTCTAAGGCTTGTCTTTCACAGTTGCTATATCGTCGAAACACTACGGATGTGCTTTTGTTTTCAAACCGTCCAACATGTATTCAGATGTGTGTGCTTCTTCTCAGCTCCCTTCAGGCCGTGACTTTCTCATGAATTATGTGAATACCAGAAGGTCTGGTCGATATAAACTTAAACCCGCTCGTTTTTGACCGTGGGATTTTTTTTACTTAAGACTTGATGCTTTAAGGAGCCATTCATCGAAATCAACAGAAAAATTAATGTTTTCTTTTGAAACGCTCAAGCAATCCAACTTGGCTGAGCGTTTGTGGAGAACGATTTGCTTCCGCTTAAGGTGGGGCCATCGGTGT
Organism: Paragonimus skrjabini miyazakii; assembly: GCA_014338405.1. Taxonomy (NCBI): domain Eukaryota; kingdom Metazoa; phylum Platyhelminthes; class Trematoda; order Plagiorchiida; family Troglotrematidae; genus Paragonimus; species Paragonimus skrjabini miyazakii. The sequence goes on along the minus strand of JTDE01002134.1, from coordinate 47,622 downwards.
ATTGATCTACCCGGTTACCTGTTAAGCAAGTATTCAGGGTGGACTCCTTATTATGGTGAGTGTACGTATAACTGAGTAACGTTACCTAGCGTAAAACTTTGTTAAACCGCTTTTCTGAGGAATCCACTGAAAATCTCGTTTACGTATGAAAGCTACCGTCAAATGTGAGTGGTGTTCGTGTTAACTAACTTCTAATGATTTACAAGCAAACATTCAAGCTGGTATACCTTTTGAAGTGTACCAACGAGAATATCTACCAATACAAAATGCCTGTAGCAATCAGTCTGTGACGGACTTATTCATAGGCTACTCATCGGAGTGTCAAGAACTAAACGTTTAACGGGTTCAGTTTGACCACGAAGTCTAGTAGAAATCAACAGATCAGTCAGTTTATCACCCTTCAAACGTATGGTGCACCCATAGTATTATGCAGTATCCGTTGCAATCAATATTAGGAGATAAAAATCAATTGCTTATTTTAGATCCAGCGAGGCGTTAGTATAAAGTTAACTTGCAAGCTTAAAACCCGAGTTAAAATTCTATAACTGATGTGAACTACAAAAAGCACCTGTAGATTGCAGACCTGTGTATTGTGTTGGTTTTTGAAAACGGGTAAACTACTTTATCGTCTGAAGGCAAAGCAGCATTCTGTGCGTGATGGTTTGAATTCCAGTAACACATTCTGTTGGACAAAAAGGCTTCTTGCATTATCACAGTTTACTCAGCCTAAACCTTACACAAAAAGTAAGCGGCTGTTACTCGCATTTTGTTACATTTTTACATGCCATTTTGTGGAATATCCACCTCGCACAGAGCGGATATAGAAATATATTTGTTTTATTGTCCCCGTTACATATACGTAAGTAATGGTGCACCTCGACTTCCTACCAGGAGACGAAGAGGAAGAACACGGTAGCACCAAATTTTGATGGGAGTGCATCGAAACATAGACCGCAGAGGATCTAAATATATATTGCGGGCTATTAATAAGAAAGGCAACCAAAACGGGTAGCAAGTCAGATGGATTGAGCGTATAGGTCAATCATGGCATTAGAACAAATCAGGTAATGAGGGAGTCTGTATGCAACTGCATAACTACTGATCAGATGGACCCAAAGCCTACCGGCTCTCGACGAACAAATGCAAGCTGATTGACTGATTGGAATAATGCTGAACCATTCACCCGACGCTCTGAGTTTCTAGATCTGTTAACCAAAATATTTCAGCTATTTTTTAAACAGATGACATTTTATCCTACCTGCTGATTTGCACAATTTCAACTGCATGGGAATGCGTGATTTGCCTTGTCTACTTGGTCAGTTTATCTGCCTCCCAACTTTATTCTGATCATTATCAACTGATTCTGGGGACAACCAGTCACGTGGTCTTGTTGAGTGCCGCCTATGTGATCGTCTATCACTTCACCCCACCCAGTCCAGCACTGTAGATAGTTTGTGGCTCAAAGACTTAGCACGAGAATTGCAGGGACAATTCATCATCATTAAATAGAAAGATTGGAAATTTCAAAGAAGATTCATATTGATTGAGTTGTCAATTTTTCATCTACTAGTGTACAGTGCTCCAGATAAGCTGTCAAGGTGAGCGAAGCCATGAAACCTGATTTACTAACCACGTAGTGAAAGGTATTAAGAAAATCATCTAAATTAATAACGGCGAGAGATGAGTGCAAACAAATTAGACTGCAGGGCGACAAACATGCCAGTATCCATCACAGGTTTAATCCAACTAACTATATCCAATTGACTATATCTGTCATATCCAAGTGAGTGTGCATAGTCTGTGATGAGTGGACACTGAGAGTAAAATAGTGACTTCCTAGGACTTTTGTGAGTGAGCTTTTATCTGACAGTCAATTGAATTTTTGTTTGCAAAACAATTTGTGCTGAGTAAAAAAGTAATTTTCGAAACATTTCCTAGTGCTACTTCTTCACCATCGAATTCGGGTTGTGTCGACAAAACGGACAACTTCGCGCTTATGGAGCCGGACTGCTTTCATCAATCTCGGAACTGAAAGCAAGTCTTCTATTATTTTGTTGGGCTAAGGCCTGGTATGTGTATAGGTGTCTTGAAACGTCTACGCTGAAAATTGGCAAGCTTTGTACAATGACAGATTTTATAATCCCTAACACCATGTTGGACTCAAAACTGTGAGCCAGCAATTCCAACTAGCCGTTTTTACATATTTCTCCGTTGGCTGGACGACACACCAAGCACTCTAGATATGATAACCAACAGTTAGGCATTCTTGAATGGATCCGAAGAGATAGAAGCATTACATTTTCTTGACAAGGAAAACTGATAAAAATCCTCATAACCTGTTAATGTTATACCACAAAGTTAGCCAGAAACGTAAACTACTGGACTCAAATTTCTTCTGGCCGTCAGGTTGTCACGAATAGATGTAGCTCTGATGACAGTCATTTAGATATTCTGACCAACACCCAACAATGGCTTTGGGCTGCCACCTGAAACTCAGTTAAACAGAAGGGAATGTGAACTGATATTAAACTGATCCGTTCTTGTGATAAAAAGAAATTCGAAAACATTTTATAAGGAATTAGATAATTTCTATCTTGTTACAAAATTCAATCACGTATACTATGAATTGTGATCTTATATGCTGTTTCAATTTTCATTTCTGAAGTATGCGTTAAGTGACAAGGCAGTAATCAAACCGTTTGTCCCAACGGAAGTCATGAAAGAAGAATGCATGGTGACAACATTTCAGAAAGGGTATTTTGAAACATCTACTTTTGAAGAAGCAACAGAAAAAATGAGGCGAGTTCGAAAATAATTGTTCATCCTCACTTCACTCATTACTATGTTCACTACGATTCGTCAGAAACTTTGCAGTTAGTTGACTGATTTTTAGACTGTTATTTTTTTAACGATAAAAATAAATCAGTTGCTGCTATTATTTACCCGTATGCTCTCAGTCTGATAGAAAATCGTTGACAGCGCCTTTCTTGTGTCTGTCTCTCTATCTGTCTGTCAAAATGACTCCGTACTCCGGTCACCAAAGTCGGTGCAGTGTAAGCCACTACCTGTTTCACAAACATGTCCAATACCAAAATTCAATCCAGAGAAATGCGCTCAAGTTTCAAGTTTACTCCATGAGACTTCGCCGTTGACAATCATCTTATCGGATCGCCTGCGTTCCTGATTGTACCGATCCTAAAGAAAACGCAGAACATAAACACACAGTTTCAGACGAAGTGTTAGCATTGTAATCAAACCTGAGGTTCAAGTTTCGGGTCTGTACTATTACCGCTGTTTGTTCACAAGTTTCTTGTTAGTTAGATAAGTCTCAGTCAGTGCGTTATCATTATCAGTTAGACCATTCATTGTATGTTATGTTGTGTAATACATGCTTAGCACACGTGACATTTAACCAATGAGGGTTGTGAGGAGCGATTCAAAAATTCTAAAATTGTCAAACCCGTAACACCCTATATATACACTGCCTGCAAGCTTTACTGCGGATTTGTTTTTGAAGCTTGATCGGATTAATCGTGTTAATAATAACTCCGCGAACACCTCATTTATTTATATTTATATGCACATGGGAGCACTTTTTACGACGTCTGGTCTTACCAGATAAAGTCTGATGTGTTGGCTGAGCCTCTCAGTATCATACCAGTTAGTCTGTTCATAATAGAGTTTACTGTTTGTAGTGCTAGTAGCTACAGGGATAAAGAAGCGTGAAACATCCCAACACGAATTAAAAAATATTTTATTTTGTCGTTTGCTTTTAATGTTCAATTTAAGACAATGTGTGATGTTTGCTGGATTTCTGTAGCAAACACTACACTTCTGGGAACAGTTACGCAATCATCTTTTTTGGATATAAATTAGGTCGGCTCTAAAACGAAAGGTTTCACGTTATTGAGAACCTATTCTTGACTGAAAATTAAATACCACCTAGGCAGATGCAGACTCTTTCGTTAATGATAAATACTGAATCTCGGTTAGTAGAGTGACTGTTTTCTTAGCCGGTTCATTAGGCCATATCATTTTTATATCACTGCTGAATCTCATATATTTAGTTGAACATGCTCCAGTAGACAAGCAAATTAAAATTCGACTAGTGATGTGTGATGATCGAATGTAGACAAAAATCTACTATATGATTTGAGGATGCATATCTGTGTTGCTTATTAATTGCTGTTTATTGCCGGAAGTCTTTAATGTTCTAACTATTCAACTTGTGACTTATGCGACAAATAAACATCATTAGATACCACAAATTCACCAAGAGTTCACAAATAATGCAGGACAAGTAATGGTATTTGCAAGATAGCGAAATACTTGATCAAGAATCAAGTAGCTACAAGTCATGGCGTGATATGCAGTTGATCTGCTTATGCTTTTGTGGTTACCAAACGAAGGATAGGAACAATCTAAATATGTAAATAGAACCGTTAGTCCGTGCTAACAGTCTTTCGAAAAATAGTTTATTTGCAAACGTTTTTCTTAGTAAACCTATCCTTTATTGTCAGAGACTATCGAACTATTAAAGAAGTGTATTTATGCATTCCGTAAAAATTATTTTAACGCAACAGTTGGAAGCAACGTGGTCTCAGATATTTCACTTTTAAGTTCAGACAATGAGTTCGTTTTCGAAGTTTTGATTTTTGAATTTTGTAGCCAAAGTGTGTGCTTACACTGTGGTCCCAAAATTGAGTCAACACATTTAACGGGTTGGATGTACCATATTCATACAAACAAATAGCATTCAGAACTATACTTGTAGTCATTTCCATATGTTTAGCAAATAAATTGAGCTAACGAGATCATTCTTGTGTGTACACAATAGTTTGCCTGCTGATAATACTCCCAGACACGATTCCATCAGAGAATACATATCACTTGTCCACGTGAAAGTGTAATTTACGTAGACAGGTGGTTAACGCGGGAAATGAGGCTTCGAAGTGAACGTCTCTTAGAACTGCCAATGGTGGCTATTAATTCAAAGAGGTAAACCACTGACAGACATGACAAATTGTCATGTTAATCTTGAGATGCGCTGCAGTAATTAATGATTGCTTCTAGACAGACACTGACAAAACCACGCTATATTTTAGTGTAAAACATCAGAGGCAACGTGCCACTGAGCACGATGATACTTCCATGTAAATTTAGAATGGTCTAGTAACGTCAACGAATGAGGTTTTACGTACGTGGTGACACATTTTCCAATGAATAGGCTGTAGTGTACATCTTGCACACTCCTGTTTAAAACTTCTTGTGATACCTTATGTTTTAAGAATCGTAATAATATTAAAGAAAATGATCAATCTTCCTCTGGTTTTGACCAGAGTTTTACATTTACTCTAAAGTGAGCAGAGGAAACTTTCCGCTCTCTAATTTCCTTTGCGGCAAAAGTTACACCACACAAGTTTAAAGCGGTCGGTTTATTCAACAACATAGAACAATTGAAGGAAAATTACAATGACATCCTGTCCCACAATTCTTTATTGGGGCAAGAAGTTATCTAACAAATTTTGCGTTAAAAGTTTACGACAACCATCCTTATGTTATACACTTATATAAACCTATATAGAATTTTTTGTTGATCTACTACTTTGTTTTGTAATGGTTTATTATTAATCCCTTTCAAAATTAAGACAAAGCCACTAAATTAACTCGAACCAGATGGGCAATATTTATTTAATACGTGCCTTAATGACCGTGCATCAATTCCTAACATGTGTTCCATTTTTTTCACGGTTTCCTTTATTCATCTCTGTTTCATAAATTGTCAATATGCCCAGTAGCCTTTGTGGAGTAGGAAAACTGATTGCATGCATATTCCATAAATCACCTGGCGACAAACTGTAGAGATGGGCACACTGTAATTATGCGTTGAAGTTAGACTTCACGTGTTCAATATAATCAAGTAGAACATCTGAAAAGAGTTATGCTGATTCCAGTATGTCAAACAAGATTTACTAACTGATCAATCACTGGGTGTAAAAACTGAAATTGCTAGTCAGGTTTGATCACACCACGTGCATGTGCCTCAGTTTCTTTAAAGTGAGAAGGCAAATTTGTGGAGAAAAATAATAGCAGTTTAATAAAAACCTGTATCGATACGTTTCAAAGAACAAATGTAAACACTGGATCTTTACACTTCACTCTGCTTTCAGACATTTTGCACGAACAATTAAGCGTCCATTTGACGTGGTCTATGATCCATATACTGAAACCATCAGACCAGTGGACAGCCTGACCTCATTACACAGCGTGCTTTCTGATCTCAACAGTAACTTGTCCGTAATCGTACATTCACTAGATCGAGTAAGTTATCATATTGTTAGCTTCATCCCACAGGTTGCTGTTGTGTATTCTGGACTCAAATCTGGGTTATTTTGTTACGTTAACTCATAGTCAGCTGCACTGTTTTGTTCAACGTAAACTCACAGTTTGATCCAGTTCATAAGAAATCACTTTTCCTCTGTTCCGTTATGATTTCCGTTAGCTGTGGAGAAGGTTGCAATGATAATACAAATTTATCTATGTTTGATGGTTCTTCAAAATGACACTGTGTTTGGTTTAAAAATGCTAAGGTTGACAAGCGTGTAAAAGATAATAATCGGAAATGTATTCAAAAAGTATGCTCAGGTTTGCGTATTGAAGTAGTAAGCATGCGCACCCGAATAGGTGATAATATGTTATCGTTGATATGAGAGGTCTCACTAAAATTACCAGCAATCAAGATGATCATACCTCTTAAAGACTTGAAGTCCACCACGGATATGGAGCTAAAGTCTTCTTTCAATATCATTTATTAGAAAGATAATTATGATAGCTTTATGTCGAATAACACTAATAGAAGGGTGTCTGCATTCTTGATTACACATATGGTGTTGCCGCCTTAACAGGTAACTTAGTCGACCGAGATCTTAGCTAAGCGTAAAAATGTGCTTAACATATTGCGAAAGATGATATACCATATATCTAGATCGGAGTAAAAGGGTCTCTTGCAGATTGATATTGGGTGAGGAGTTGACCTAGTTTTGGAAACCTTTTCGAGTAAAAACTGATGGAGGTGTTAAAACAGCCTTCTGACCTCACGCTGTACTTTCTTCCTAAGCTCTACATTCTCCACAAGATATGGCCGATAGACTTGTACACATGGATTTGTCCTCCTGTTGCGGATGAGAATCTACAATACTGCTGAGTGTTGTTCAAAATTAAACCACAAGTGTGCTGCCAATTAATAACAAATCGAAACCATGAGATTGTTTACTTCACACCCAATTATGCACGCAAGATAGCTTTCAAATAGCTGACTGAACAATGATATGTGACTGCCACCTATTATCTATGTTAGCCGTTCAAAGTTTTTCACATTCATCAAATTGTTTTTAATTGAACACGAAGGTGAAAGCTTTTGCTGTCTGAAAATAGCCGTCACACACAGTGGAAGAGCGATAATACGTACTTAACAAAACCTCTTTTTCCATACCGTAGTCAGATGACTAAATACAGATTTTCGTAATGTTGAACTGTTTTGAGTAAATATTATTTATCAAGGAATTTTGGAACACCAAAAGGAACCAAAAACAGTGCCTTGCAACCAAAAACTGACAGTTAACCAATTTTAATCAAACTGGATAGGTTCCGTCAGCACCTATTAAACATTTATTTATCCAACTAGCAACACGTCTGATAATAGGCAGGCTTTTGATGCTTTCGGACTCTCTGATCAGAAACTGTTTACTAAAACGTCCAGGAAGCGTAAAGTCGATCATGCTTTGTAAGTTTTTTGACAAAAGTCGCTAGAGGATGATGGTTTAAATTTACTACAAGCACGTGATCACTTTGCTAGTTGTAACCGCCGAGTTGGACTATAACTGCAGATTCATCATAATCCTAGACAGCAATACATCAGTGATTCACACTGATGCTTAACTATCACACGACCAAGAGGAAAAACAAACCTTGTATAGGAAGTGGGAAGATAAAAAGAAGGGAAATGAGAGGGGACGTAACAACTGCATCTATATTCAAACATACAACATCAACTTGCCCACATCTAGCAAAACAAACAGCAGAGCTGTAAGTGAAAGCAAGGCGTCATCTACAAGACAGCTTCCTTACGGCTTTCACTGCCTCGCGTTGTTAAGTACACTCACTTTACAGACAACTCGGACAAACAACGACAACATCCACGCCACTGAACCCGGTTATCCGCCATCTTACCTAACCTCTCAAGCCACCGAACCGGTGATTAGCGAGCGCCCCAGCCCGCGGAAGAATACTTAAGAAAAATGATTTTAAAAAATGAATTAAGATTGATAAACAGGTACTAATTATACAAACATAGTCCACAAGATGACCGTAATTTGGGATCTTGAGGCATGCGAACGTCATGCACATCTGCTGCAGATGCGTTTCCCATCTGCAATGACCTATGAACTGGGTTATGAATGAGCAACAAGCATAACTGATTAATTATTTGCCATCTTCTTTTTTAATGGCTATGGCTAACAAGAAATGGAAACCACTAAATCTAACGCAACTTATTCACTTATTCCCTGTTGACAGAATCATGAAAAATACGCAAATATCTTTATTACTGTTGGGTTGTTCGCGATTTCTCTGCCATCACTAAATACGTCAGAGCGCGTACTGGGGATTCAGTAACACACTTGGAAAATGTGATAGTTCCGATCACTTGTGAGCTGCACCCATTGTAATCAAGAGTTTTAGGAGAGTGATAAGTATTTTAGTGCAGCAGATTGAAGACGTCACTCATTTTACTCTTCCTTAAGAATACTCTAGAAGGTTTTGAATGCAAGGTATCGGAAATATATTTAGTTTTTTAAAGATATGTTTGCTCAAGACCTATGCCAATTAAACTTGTTCGGTCCTGTATTGACCTCAATCGATTGTATGATCAGTGAGCTATCTGTTGTTTCGCATAAACCACTCACATCGGTAATTCAGTATTCCCGATACTGAAGTTAAATAGATCTGACTGATATGTTAAAATCTTTCACTATTTCACCATCATCTAGATGAACAAAAACACTGCAATCAACAGGGGAGCCCAATGGATTATGGACGAACGTGATGAGTCTGCATGGAACCGAAAGTGATATCACATGAGTGATTCGAATGCCACCTTCATGTTAAATTTCAATCAACACACAATCTTTTCTCATGTTCAGAATATTATAACGTTTTTCCCTAACCATCGATGTTCCCTGTTCTTTCAAGTTCATGTACAACCCATTTAATAAAATGTCATAACACTTAAAATCCTAGTGTATGCTGTTTTTGATCAATCAGATAACAAACACTACCATTTCATCACCAAATAGATCCCGGCACGCAATATAATGATAAAAGATACCATGAAAACATTTAGTCGCTATGTTGTAAGAGTTTTTGAACTATATGTAACAAATACAGTCCATCCCAAATATTACGAAAAGCCGCCAAACACAACCACTTATCAATTTCTTTCAAACAGCGAAAAGTTGACGCTCACAAAATGATCATTATGTAGGGAAAAGATATCCAATAAACCACAGTCTTTGTTTACTGGTATGTAGTGGGGGATTCCATATAGACTTGATATCACCCACAATTGATCGCAGCTTTCGCATTCCCATAGACTTTCCAGCCGACCCCTTTCGAACAGTAGAAGCACTAGACTTGAGTTTCGCTCTTATTAGAGCTCATCGGTAGTGCACCTCTTTGCCACTATCGAGACTATAACTCCGGCCACGCTTTCATGAGGCAACCGTGCTTACCACTGCGCCATTGACCTCCAATTGAGCACAACCGAATTATCATATGTCAACGCTCAACCACTTTCGCTTGTGAGTAAAAGTCAGGTTGCCCGATCGCCTCGAGAGGAGACAGTTACTGTCTGTTAACCCCAATCAATGACCCTTCGACTAGGACTTCTCCTCAAGTTGAAATGACAGAAATCATTGACTTGGTGAGCAGTATTTGACTACTGATGATGTTCAATCTATATGAACACAATCTTTGTTGTCCATCTCGCTAGTTACCATGCTACGTGCGCGCTCGCGTTTATGAATCAAAATTCCAGTCAACAACACCCCCCGGTTTCTGCTGGCAAGTCGTGTAAACTTCTATCCGGTTTATGTGTAATCGGCGCCTTCTACCAGAGGGTTTTCCGCCTGCCATTTCTCGTCCGTTGGTCCGATCTCGTTGAGCGATGGTTCGCCGGTCACTCGTGTTGTCTGCAATCTCCCCACTGCGGGCTTTGATCGGATTCTGCGACCGTGTTGAGATATTCTTCTTCGCGCCTCCGATCTGGTCGTCTATCCCATTTTGCCTGCCAGGCCTCGCCCGTTGGTCCGATCCAGTTGAGCGATGACGCTTCTGTTCGCTCATGCTGTCCGCCGATCCGCTGGCTGTGAGCATTTGGACGTAATTTCTCCAGTTTCGAGATATTCCGCCGAGTGTTGGAATACTCGCATCTTCGGCCTGATAATCCATCACAATAGGGCAATTCCACTGTCGATTTCTGACGTCAACGAAATAGATGGAGCCACGCAACAGAATGCTTCACATAAACATGTCTGTTTACTGATACTTAATCCGTCACTTAGTGAAATCAACTTGAACGGCATTTGCAGTCGCTCGCAACTCTCGCGTTCAGACAGAGTTTCCAGCAATTATTATTTTCAATTATCAGCAAACCGAAGACAATAAGAAAACAAAAAGTGAACGCAAAACCATTTCATACTCACCATAAACAGCGACAGGGCGACATAAAACTGTTAGAGATCAATGGAAAATGCGCTATCATTTGTCGTGGTATTGGAGAGTAGTGGTGGAGTTAGAAGACTGGGTTGATCGTTTGGTTGTTGGTTTATCTGCTCTGATGCTCAAATCTTGACACATTGGTGACATCCCGTCGGTTTTTGTTGGAGCTTTTAACGCTTTAATACACAATAGAAAAATGTTTCCTCCGCGTACTACTCGAAGACAGCATAAGAATGTTACTATCCACTTTGCGTCATTCTTGTTAGACAGTACTCCCTAAATCCCTGTACCTAGACACTAGCACCCGATTTTGTTCAACTTTCTTTCGGTTTTTTCGGATGTTTAATTGCATGTCCACGTATAAAAACCACGGATTGGAGTGGTCGGGCTACACATCCTGAGACATAAGTTCGCTATATCTTCATGTATCCGTCGGGTATTTGACAATTAAACGGTAAATCACTTTAACTGTGTCGATATTGAAAACAAACGTTTTAGTAATGTAGTGATTTTTCAAAAGGTATGTCTGCACCAACAAATCAATGCATTCCTATATGTTTTGTTGTGTTTATTATCATCTCAAACGTCAGCATCGGGCGCTTCTCAAGTTTTCATCTCATATCGTTTTCACAATCACTCTGGGTGTATAAGAATGCATGGTATTCGGGGGCTGGAGATATTTGTATGAACTCGTGGAAAGTTGTTTGTACCGACGCCTAAAACTTGGAAACATTTTGCAGTTGAAGGCCACACATTACTCCAATAGAAGTTGATCAAGAATCTGATCCAAACTTAGCACGATAAATGATTCTGTCTTCTCCATCTCTGTTGCTAAACAACGTGATTTGGGAACATTATGTGTCAACTAAAAAAACTTCTCAGATCTATTCCAGCAGTTATTATCCTTTGCCTCATGCTCACATATCAACAATCCCATTCTACATGTTCATGAAGACTATTGTCCACACAACAGTTATTGTCACAATAATGAAATGCTTGTTGTTTACCGTCATACTATCTAATTAACAAGCCATATTAATCCATGTTCTACTGAAAACTACCATATTCAATATCGCATTACCCAAGTTCCCACTACTCGCTCTGAGACCAGATAAAGAAGCAGATTCGAAAAGTTTGACGGATGACGTGATCCCGGCAAGTGTAAATGGCTATATACATTTTATAAGCTAAAGTTTGCGTTTTCTTTTTTCGTTAGAGCACTTAAACTTGATTAATAGAGTTGTCATAGTATTCGTTTTCGCCTTTTTCTATACAGACTAAGCATACGAAGCTGAAACTGCTAAAAGAGGGTGCCCACTGCACATTAACTTCTAGTATATCTTTGACTTGTCTAAAAGCTGTCTCTGCCTCAGTATCAGAATGAATTTGTCCGAACAACCTGTAAGTTTGTTTGCCCCAGTTCCGGATGGAACAATTGCTCACAAAGAAGCCTAATAGTTACAAGTAAGTCAATTAAATATTTCATATTTGATTGGCTTCATCAGAGTCCTTTCCTGAACATGGCCTCGTTCTACTTAATCACGTAGGTTTGTGGAATTATCTCTACAGTTAGACAGGTATTCAAAACCTTCCGATGCATCGCAATTGAGAAGAGTCACTTACATTGTTCCGTTGGTTTTCGAAAAATGGAACTGTGGTCCATCTCAAATCTCTAAATAATAACTTGGTTGAGTAGAATTTGAAGCACTATACTATTCATAGCAGTATAACTTCAAGATCAGTTTGTAAATAACTAGAAATAGTGTAAGGCTTCTTACTGAATTGACAGGTATTCCTAACGCAAAATGAGGTGTGCAAAATTTGATTATTGTCACGCGTTATTCGACCTCAGAAGGTACAAATAGCGATAATTCTGAGCTGGAATTCGACTTCTATAAAGTTGAAATACTGATGTCGCAATTCAGTGCAAACTATAAAACGCCTCCTACTTAAAATGTGCAGGACATTTAGTTAACTGATTTCAGTAGTAGTGAAATACGTAAGTGTTCACAAATACTGCACCAAAATCTTGATGCTGAGAGATTATATTACAACAACTAACTGGAAGCACAGCAGACAGTGACTTACACAAAAAGTGGTTTGAAGTAACATAAACAATAATGGCAAGGCTCAAGATATCTTAGATCTACCGCATACCTTTTGTAGAGTTGACAATAACTAGAACATGAAACAGTTGCAACTCAATCATTTCTCTAATTACATCCGCTAACGTAGGTTCCAGTGGACTGCACTTCGCTATACCAACTGCTGATTTATAATGTCCTAATGGACGTTCTCAATGCACAAAAATATAAAAACTCGAAGATAGTCAACGGATACGAACAAAAATAGATCGCAATAGGAAATCTCTTCATACTGAGGCGCTACTGTTTCCCGAAATTGAACGTATGTGAACAAGGTATAGGTGAATTCCAAAAAGTCGGAATTTTTACGTGAGAAAGTTTCAGAATTTAATTGGTTCAGAACCAAATCGTGACCGACCACGCACTAAACAAATAAACCAAAACTCGTCAATGACTAATCAATGTCATTGAATCCATGACAAGCACAACAGCAACAATGTAAATGTTCAATCATCACCATAGATTATTAGAAATCGGTTCAAAATTAGATTGAAGCGGCAAAAATTTGATTGGATCTTCGTGTCAGTTTTACTAGGGACTTAAATGACCACAACGACGTTTGGGAGTGAATTTTTCTGTTATAACTGGATCTGCGGCCTACGAGAGCGTAAACGGATAACAGAATAACGGTCAATGAGACGGCGAATAACAGCACAACGAATAACGTTAATGAACGACTGAGTACGGGGTATATATGGCCAGTTATTCTGTTCCCAGTCAACCCATCCACCTGAGGCTACTGCGTGAACATAGGGAAAAGACTGGCTTTCAAACAGAGCTTCTTTATGTCACAGCCGAAAACATCATGGTCACAACCCGTTCATCTTTATGGGGTTTGTGACTAGCAATAAGCAAGGTCAAAAGAATGGATCAGGCAAAAGTACACAGTGCAGAGTAAGCGTGTAGTCGGGATGACAATGGCAGTTGTCACGTTGGCTGAGGACATATGTGAAGACCGAAGCAGTACACGACCATGGCAACTGTGAAGGTCACTCACAAGTGTACTTTGTTAGTCTCCATGTCACACAATAATTTCGCGGAAGTGACGACATCCTCGACATCTTCAAAGTGCGCTTCCAGATTACTCAAGGAAACCTCAGTATATCCCGTCGGCAGAATTGCTTTCTCACGCTCGTTTCGCCATGCAAAGAAGACTGAAGCAGATGGACAACAAAAGATAAAGGCTGGAATACTCCGGGGAGATTTTAGTTCTGATTGTTTTCGAAAGTGCTTACAAGGCTATATCGTTCATCCGTGACCGATGTTCGGTTGTTGTTTACGCGGAATTAGGTGAAATTACGAATTTTGCGCTCAGGAACTCTCTAGTACACGTGAGTCGTTATATCTTATCAGACGGGCTGATAACTAAAGGTACAACACCAAGTATGCTGATGAACGAAAATGACTGAGAGTACGGTAAACTAAAAACGGGACATCTGTTAGATACAGAATCCTCAAACATTTCGAAAGAATAATACATATGACCGGTTGTTGTACATTACAGAATGTGATCCATACCAGTTACCATCGTCGGTCAAGAAAAAACTGTACGTTGCGCTACAGTTGACCTTACTTTTTCGAGTTGTCTATTTTGGACTTCTGAAATTGGTTAACCCACTTTTGAAACTAAATGATTATTAAAATTTAAGAGCTACATATGAAGTATGCTTGCTCATTCAGCCTCAAAACCTTAATGACAAATTAGGTTTGTGAGACAACCTAACTACAAATGCGATCGTTCTAACATAATTATTTCCATCGACAACGATATATTAACGGTGAATAAACAACATCAGCACGGCTACACTCTGCAAACAGAAAATAAAATTATAAATAACAGCAAGATTGCAACTTTTCTTCGTTTTTCAGTGCCACGCTTTAGTGATTGGCCTTGATTAATAAACGACTTATCACATGAAAACTGCATTCAAGTTACCCAACTTGATATAACGCCAACTTTCCGATATTTCCAGCCAACGACTGGTATACACGAAATCCCGAACAATACTACAAAGACAAATACCTTCATTTGTAAATGACAAGTTTTTGTTCATCTAACGCTGGTAGGCTGCAGGAGGGACAGAGTGCTTGGTGGCACAGACATTTATTGGTAGTTTTAACAAATGACGCAGATATGTCTATGCACCCTTAAAGACTGAGCGCATGAACTCAGTTAGTCCTCATTATTAAATATCCATTCTTTGACATCACCGCTGGTAACCCTTTGATCACCCTACGCGTGTGATAAGAAACAGACAAGAAATAATGAGACTATTTACGTCGACGCACGTTTCTCGCAGCCACAACGCAACACTATCTTCCTAATGTCCCCATATGAGTATCACCTGGCAGTAAACACGAACACTGTCATCCACGTTAAAACAGAGTGCAGAAACCAGATATTTTCACGAACAATTGTATCGGCTGGTAGTTTGAAGTACACCCGGTTACACTACAGAAAGCCCAGGCAACAATTACGAGGCAAATTCTACCCCTGCTGGAACCTTGCTTAAGCGGATATTCTTGTTTTATTAAACAAATTTGTCCGCCTCGAATAAACCCCGTTTGATATTAATTGCGAAAATGAGAAAGCATACTTCACCGAAATGATCAATTGGGAGAAAGTAACTTTCCGAAATTTTGCATGATTCATAACGGCGCATTGTTTACTCTGGCTGCTGAGGGTTAAAAGCAACTGCAAGCCGACCAAACAATGACGTGGTCACAAGCTATGAAAGTTTTGATCACCCGGTTGAGTAAAATTGGTAGATGTCGGCTTCCTGGATGAAATGTTCATGACCACCTACACAGCCACTTGGAAATAATGTCCGACATGACAGTGTATCGCAATCAATAGCAAGCCCGTATCCGTAAAGTTGCTGAGCCATTCTTTTCGTGATGATTCAGCGATTTGTAGATCACCCTTTCCACTTCTTATATCCTTGTTCATTTACTACTGTGCCATCCTGTGGACCTATTTTTGGACCTACTGCACCCCAGACTATAGCAATTAGGAGTACCGGTCAAGCTTGAGATTTCATGAAGGTGATGATGATGATGATAGGGCAAGTGTCGAAAAATGCCGTCGTTCAAAAGCCAGTTGTGCAATCGAGATAAGTCACATTTTGTTCAGCGTTTTAAGCTATTGTTTCGCAATCCATGTGCATCCGATGAACAGTAAACATTAAGTCAGTGATTTGACCTTCGTCGTAGTATGAGGTAAACCTCCGAGTCGGATAAGAATATGCGTTTCTAGGACCAAAACCCGGTAACAATAATGTTTAATTACGTAAGCCATTTAACGGCTAGTGCAAAACTAGGCCAGGATAAAACATTTAGAACATTATAAAACAATAACATGTTCTAATACTCCGAGAACAGGTCAATATCACATCTAATTAATACCACATTTTGAACTTCAAGTTGCAATCTAGATGTATGCCTTGAATATTAAAGTTTAAAACGAAAATATCAACATTTTAGCAACTGTTGTACTTTTTTCTTGTAGGTCGAAAACAGTCCTAACATATGAGGGATGTAAAAATAACATGCAACTCTGTAACCACACTGGCCGTCACCTTGTGGGTTGGCCGATGTATATCTGGACTGTCAGTCTGGTATTTTCTCGATGGTCGTAGAGTCGACTCCCTGTAAATGCGTTGGGTTGATGAGATCCAACAAGACTGAAGCAAATGTTCACCACTTTGACTGTAATTACTGAGACCAAATGTTTGCGATCAGTTTGTTCAATCACTGTTAGCCAGACTAGGATGACTGAAGACTTATGTCCAAATGTTTACCTAACCTGAACCTAAATCTATCCGTCCCCTCCTACGAAGACGCTATGATGTAATCCAGAATACCGAATGTGCTTCATGAGTGTATTTCTGAATGCATTAGATTGTGGTATGTAAATCATTAGAGTTTACAGTAGCAACTTCACAGGGAGAGTTCAAACCGTGAAAGCCAACAAAACGATGAGGCATCTACAAGCACTTACAACAAAATAACTGTCTGAGTTTGTGTAGAAACGATAAATAATTTTGTGGTTATACAGCTAACACTGTTTTCCCTTAGTTTAGTTCTGTTCATGAAATGGTATAACAGTTTCGAGCAAAGATTATCAATCTCGCTTTTCCCGATTTGTTGGAAGTGGGTAGAGTTTATTAATACTGGGAGAGAAAAGCCGTGTTAATGGAGATGGTCGTTTAGCTGAAGATGCCACACTCAGATAGGTAGAGTAGACGTCAATTTCATCCAGACCAGTTTCATTCATGGCGGACTAAATAACAAAAACAGAAAAAAAAGACAATAACTTGTTATTTATTAATTGTTACGCACAATTAGATAAAAAGTGTAAGCTAAATTTTGTGGTGGCGTTCAGCTAACTGTAAGAGCCGAGGACATCTGTTCGCCAAAAGGCTACCCTCTGTTAAGCCTCGATTTTCAAGGAGGTGCAGAATTTTACAATCAAATTAATTATGGAATAAAAGCTACGCTTACATTTTCCAGTTACGAAAGTAAAACCAAAATGTCAAGGATTGAAGTATTTGATATCTAATTTCAAAATGCTCGACTTTATTGTACAGGGATAATTGTGGAATCAAGAAAGCATTTGAAACTCAAATTTCGTAACTGTTATTAGACATCGTAAGTGACCTAATGCGAACAAATTATAACATATTCATTCTTATCTTGTCCATACGTTTTCTCTAAACTTATGTATAATACTAAGCCATGAAGTCTTCATAAACTTGAATTTCAGTTCTGAATGAAACTGATTGAAATACGTTGTATGGAAAAAAATTTTGATGGTCTGGATGCACGCAAGTTCAAATGGATTGTGAACGCGACTGCATGCGAAGAAGCTAAACAAAACAGTCCGCCTAAAATTGAAAAACTACACGAATTTTGAAACGAACTAAACTCAGGCGCACTTATATTTAGCTGCAGGTGATTACATTCACAACTCCAACAGTTTAGTACTATGTATATTTTTAGAGCGTCCGACTAGCTCACGAGTAAGAATTTTTAAAAGTTTGTCCAAATGATAAAGTTCAAATGAAAATTAGGGTTGGAACAGACCTTCGTAAAAAATGATGAAAGGAATGGTACAAAATTGTCTCTGAAGATGTACGTTATTTAATCCCGCAAACAGACTGATCTCATTTTTACCTCAGGCGGAGATTTCTTGTTACCTCTTCCGTATAACGGGTCGACCATATATGGTATTTGGCCAGTATGTTTATCATCCATTCTGGCGTTGTTTAAAGATTGGATGGGTAAATCGTTCGGAGCAGGAAAACTGTAATCAGTATTTTGGGTTAAGCAGCAGAGATCAGTTGACTGGAATGATCCATTCTGCTGCGTACTATGGTTAATAGAACCGTTCATGCTCGGAACGGTTTGGAAAACAGGTTCTTTCTGCTGCGTTCCCCCAATTTCAGGTTCATCCAACTCCTCGATTTTTATCGATTCTGTAATGTCAGTATCCTCGGAGTTTGCCACAGGTTCTAGCTCCAGACTGCAAGCAATAGCGATCTGACGTCGTAGTTCACTCGACTTCAGTAGCATTGTTAGATTGGGATTGATATTCATTGATCGCGTAGACATGCGTCGAGCATGCTCACTATAATCAACCGATTCTGACGACGGTGTAGGACATACGGGCAGACTACTTCTAGACCGCTTCACGTTATCTTCCTGGAGAGTTTCAACATTGCGTGATATCTATGAACGGGCAAAATGAAAGTTTTTGAGCGGCATGAAAATTAAGTAGTAAATCGCAGGCTATCTATCATTTTCTTACAGAAAATGTGAATTATTAAGGTGACACTTGTCAGCTTAAAACGTACTGTTACGTGGGAATGATCTGCCAGTCTGTCAGATATTCACCATCAGATTGTGGTAATTAAATTTCAGAGGAATAACAATGTGTCACAAAAAGAATTATTTAACAAAAACAACGTTAGCGTTTGTCTATCGTAATCTAAATTTGACCCACCATTGATAGATTCTTCTGCGAGTAAACCAACTTTCCGATTCACCCAGAATGATTTTCACATACAATCAAGCCACTTTTGTTAGATCACTCACACACATTTGATGGAAGGAAACACCCAACGAATAATTTTAACCATAAAAAGGTAGAATGAAATGGAAAAACGGGGGAATATGCAAGTGTTTCAGTCAGCAACTGAAACTGACTACAAACAGTGTACACGGTTATGTATAAACTGTGTGCGCAGTAATAAGTTAACGCATCCCTCCTTCTTATTTGAAGACGTAACATGTATAACGAATACATGTATATTCGTTAAGTGTGTTACGGCTTTAACTAAGAAGAAGGAATAAGTTACGCATGAAGAAAAAATCAAGAATACAAATTTTCACAACGGAAGTAAAGTTCGCTTTGATCCTGCATCACATCCGACATAGCCTTCAACCTTGGACCAGTATCGCTCACTGAGCCCAGGCCAAAAAGCCTTCAGCATCTTACACAGACAAAACTTGACTCTAGTGCCTTCAGTTCCTAAGACGGGGGTCATACACTGACCGCCTAGCTATTGCTTTAATCCTAACCCAAGCTGTTTGGAAAAGCAAGGTGAGCTAAGCGAAGAGTTGTAGTTTGTGAAATTCGGCCCAGCCAATCATGTTTTGTGACAGGATCAACCGGCTTCTCGCCGTAGTAGGGTTGACTATTCCGAGAACACGCCGGTGAACCATATCGCTACTAATGACGTGATCATACCAAATTTATGCAGTGTAAATAATACATCAATGATCGAGAACAGACAGCATTAAAAAATCATCCGCACAGGTAGACCAAATTACACAAACATGCGTGTGATGAGGGGCTGTAAACTTTGTCACTCGATGAAGGACTCACATTAGGTCGATGGAACATACGGCATTAAATCATAGGTATCTCTTGGGCTTTGGGTACTTTAACAAAATTAGCACAACTACGCAGGTAAATACACTCCTGTACATTCAGAGTCAAGTCCCGCCGAGTGTACTACGGTTCGGGCTATCTGTGATCTGACAGTAGTCCAAAAGATGGCAGGCTCACAAAAAGCTACAGATGTACGAAATAGATTGATAATAAAAAATCATAGAGAAATAGAGTCAAAAATGTGATGGATGCAAACTCGACATAGGATTTGACAAACTGCTCTAGCCAAGGGCGGTTTCAACCGGCGATATGAACAGTATAGTACTCTCACCTTAGTAGATGGCACCTACCAATTTTGCACAGCTGGACGGTCAGGGCTTTTAAGACCCGTAACTACGTCACTGGTTGGCCCTATCGCGATTTATTCCAACCACCAGAAATCATATTGGAGGGACGTGTGATGCAGCCAGCACTCAACCAGAATATAAAGTACGTGAACTAGCCAGGGTAGACTGCATATTTTCATTACCTCAGTCATCTATCGTCAATAAACGTGTTGCGCTCCTCGCATAATCTGCCACTTAGTAGAAGATAACATGTGGAAACAACGGTGGTAGGATATCACGAGCTTATTTTTACGGCCTGCATGAATAGGTTTCTGCTGTAATCCGTAGAGTAAGACCAAATGCACACATGCCTTACATATTCTTTTCTTAATCAAGGATCGGGCGACTGTGAAATAACACAGTTTACGAAAATTACCGAACGAATGATGTGCTTCTCCTGATCTTGTGGACAGCTCGCCGATAACAGTAAGCGCTAACGAAATGGCACTACCCATATTGGTTAGGTTATCGACAATTTGCAGCGGCCTGCCTGTACCAACAATGACGGGGTCAAGGTCAGCTCAAACCTGTGACAACACTTTACACTTTGAAGGTACAAAGTGCTTAGCAAACAGGAAAGTCGTGTCAGTTGACTGATTCCCCACCATTCGAACGTTGTTTTTGGTAGAACTTAGTACCGTCCGCATGTTCACTATCCGACAGTGTAAAAGATAGCAGAAGCCATATTGCTTAACCTTTAGAACGCTGAAGCACTTTGTCCGGAATGTCATTCGTTAGGCAGTTGAACAGTGAGACGACAAGAGGACATCTAATTAGATACCCCCAGTAAAGTATACTAATGGACTGTCTCCAACGTGTTGCTAACGATTATCACAGACACAGGCTTTCGTCAGTCTTCAGGTAGAAATTTAAGTTTCGTTGAAGCAAAGTGCAGGTCTAAGCGACAAATTAGTCAAGGACGTTTTGCGATGCTTGTATGGCACTACAAACTGGAGCAATATCGTCAGCATTCAGTAGGTCTGAAGTTACTACAAGGGCAGTTCTATACACTTAAGTTGACACTCTGCCGAGTTGGTCTCAGGAATGACGCCGACGTCAATGTCATGAGATTAGACTGGAGGAACTTCATGATTGCAGAAAGTTCAGCCAATCAGAGTTCATGCACAAGCCGCTCAAAGCGAAATTGTAATCCATCAACGTCAACCAATCAAAAACCACAAACAGCTACTACATCGAATTTGTTTATAAGGTGATAAGTAAAACAGGTTGCTTGGACACGTGTCGGATTCAAACAACCGAGAAGCTTAAGTCAATGCCGTGGAACGTTCATCATCATCATCATAGACAGCAATACATCAGTGGTTCACACTGATGCTTAACTACCACACAACCATGAAGAAGAAGAAACAAACCCTGTTTAGGAAGATAGAGAAAAAAAGGGAGAGGGTAGGGGACCTAACCGCTAAAAGTAGCTACG
>JTDE01002134.1:6315-22471 GCA_014338405.1 Paragonimus skrjabini miyazakii | reverse complement strand
CATACGCATTACACAACTTCTGGTTACTTTTCAGGCTGTTAATTCCCCGATTCCTGAGCGGGTTCAATCATGAGGGCGTACATCAATGTACACATATGCTTGTTCTCACAATTCCTCAAAATGTGCTGAATCGTCGTTCTGGTTGGCTGTTACTGGTAATACTACTGGGGGTCGGTGACTTTGATCATGTAACTCATAAATATCACCACCGATCACAATATGGCTGTGTGTTATTTGTCATTTCAACCATCTGCTACGCGGTTATGTGGTGAACCGTAACCGAAAGACTCATCACGACAGACAGCAGTAGACCAACGGTTCATGCCGATCTTCAACTGCCACAAAACCATGAAGAACTAAAGGCAAGAAATAAGAAGAAGAGGAAGAGGGGGTATCTAACTACTAAAAATTACTATAACTATATGCAAACATTCAACATCAAGATGTCTACATATTACAGACAAAAAACCAAGCCATGAGTGAAGTAAGGTGTCACTTTCAGCACAACTTCTTTAAGGATTTCACCATCCTGCGTTAATAATTGAACTGACTTCACGAATACCTCAGCCAGACAATGTCAGTAGCCACAGAGCTGAGCCCGATTAAGCGCTATCTCAGTTAAAGAAATGGTCTTAGCTAGAGGTCGGATACGTTTCAAAGAACTAAGGATTACAATTTGTAGGTTGCACGAAGTTGATGCTAGGGTTTACGGGACAGACAGTTTGTAGTCAAGTAGGGTTTAAGTTAGTTTTACGGAAACATAAGTAAGCATCAACTATGATATACCTACCTTCAAAACTCCTGACGAACTTTTCTCTTTTTGTCTACTTGCAGGTCAAAGATGTGTATTTTACTAACGTTACACTCATAACTTCAGGTTATCAGCTATATCTCTGTCACAATATTATCATCATTATAGACAGCAATAAATCAGTGGTTCTTACTGATACCATACACTTGAGGAAGAAAAAAAGCAAACACTGTACAGGAAGAGGAACAAAGGAGGGAAAGGTACATGAGTACTAAAAGTAGTTAAGTTTATGTTCAAACACTTAGCATTAAGATTATCATACCTTCATTTTTTGCTACTTGTCATAACCGTTATGGAATCACAATTGTAAATGTACACAAAACTGGTAGTGAGTAAGGTATTTTTGATTAAAAATAATTCACCATCACTCAGTTGAGCGCAGATTTTACCTACATCGTCATCACAATTCCTGCAATGTGTCCCAAGTCCCCAAAAACCTGGTTGCATGTACTGATTTGTTCAATTTTGTAGAATACTGATACAGAAAACGTACAAATTACCTAGTTTGATTGTTTTAAAATACATTCGTTGCTTTACTTAAAGCCAAAATATAACAGTGATCCAGAGTTGTTTGGCATGTGTCTAATTCCTATCAGTAAATTGATGCATTTTGGTAGAGTACGTTGGTCGGAACATTTTATCTATTCATAACGGCTGCAAGACTTACTGTGGCTTGAGCCGTCGTTCACTACAACAGAGAGGTAAAGTATTTCCGAATAAGGCGTTTTCAACATAAAACTATGTGTTGTGGATGCAGAGTGGCCACTGACTGTAGTGGGACGCGATTTTGGAGAGTATTTTCAACCAACTATTTCAATGCAACGGTCAAACCCACCATGGGTCGTGACCAGATCGTTATTTGATAACCCATAGACTTGCCCAAGTGTTAGTGGTCCCGCTAAATAATGCATAACGATGTAAACGTTCAACCGGCATTAGGAGTACTTCAGTGATTCGTCGCAACTTCTGCACCTCTGCTAATATATTAATTCACCGCGTACTCTGTGTTTTCCAAAGTTGGCTTTCACGAACTGCCGCGTTATCTATGCCATTATCCCACTTGGTGAACGTTAATTAATGGAGACGATCAATGTCACATTTGGCTAGTTCCTTGATATCTTTGAGGTGAACAGGTGATGCTTCTGAATCATAAAGAGATCGCATACAAGAATGATGCACCACTCTTCTAAGTGAAGACCGGACGTAAGTGTAAGTCAAAATACTGGGTCATCCACACGACAATTACACCCTCGATGGTACACCTTGAATTCTCAGGCGGAAAAGACGGGGGTACCAAACTTTACTGAGTCAAAAGCTAGAATGCAGAGGATGAAAATATATATATTGCGGGCGATTAACATGAAAGGCAGCCAGAATGGAGAGAGAATATGACACAATGACCACATAAGGCAATCAAGGCGATGAAACAAAAGAGGTAATGGGAGCGTCAACAAGCAAACAAAGAAATACAGGTGTTATAAATTGAAATGTACAGGCGCTCAAACGCACACATGCGATCTGACTTGCTATTAGGAATAATAAGTAACTATTTATTCGACAGCGAGCCTACTTCAGGAGATGTGAATCAAAATTTTCTACCTTCATTTCAGACATATGACGTTTGACTCTACATTCAGGTTTTGCGAAGTCTTGATGAGGATCGAAGCCGGATCTTAGACCAAATGGTGTTGCGCGACTCGCTTTACCTAAACCGTGATAGAATGTGCCTCCTAACACAAACGTAACACGTCACTCGGTTAATCTTGTAAGTAGCTCATCAACATTATTGTATACTGTAAAAGTGGTGCCGTTGGGGTTTGCTAAACCGTCTACAGTCTTCACTAGATTGCTTGAATTGGAATGGAAATTTCCTAATCCTAAATTAATGGTTCCACATTGGGGATGGGAAGCGCATTCTACACAGACTATCCTGTTCATTCGTTTTACATGGTATGTCTGGTAGAAATGCTAAGCAAGGCAATTCCATTCACATACACCATGTCGGTCAACCTAGTGCTGAACAGCTGTTAAGTAGAATCCGGACTCTCCCTCCTTAAAGGAGAATAATTACTGATGGGCATCAACCACGAGGCATCACATCAGTTTCTAAGTCCATTTAAAAGATATTTGAACAAAACAGTCAGAAAACGAAAACTGGTAGATGCAAGCATTTCGTATTGACTCATCAGTACCAAGTTTACAATAACATGAAACGGTTTTTTTATATCGAACAGATAGGGGGTAGGGTGGATAGTCCATCGGTGGGTTAAGAAAGGTCATTAAGTCCAGGGAAGGGTCAAGTTTACGAGCAACTGTTTCTGAACACACGGGGTCGGATTTAGTCGATTGATTGCGACAGCTTCAGCAAACCGCAAGAATCTTGGATTCGAATGACGTAATAGGATTCTGAATGCACAAACTGGATTGATAACGTGTCCAGTGGTCAGGACGTGTCTTGCGACTGCGGACGCTGGTTGCTTGTGTGTTTCAAACACATTGTCGTTCTTCTGTAATACTGAGTTCTGTACCCACTTAGGCAAATGTTCCTTCATTCTGGAGATCAAGCACCTCTCGGTTCTGCCTATGTAACTTTCTTTGCAGTTACATGTAAATTGGTAGACACAGTGTGAGGTGGCATCGACAGGCTGATCTCCTATGACTGAAGGGATAGGCAGTTTCTGGGTTCGGGCTAGTGCACAAAGTTCCGCTGCGTTATGTGTCCGTTTAATTGAATTCACTGGTCGTTGAGTTGTTTGATGCATGTTATAATCACCTTTAAAAGGTAGTTCTATATAAACCTTCTTTTTCCTCACTGTGACCATCTGTTCTGATATAAAAAAACCGTTTCATGTTATTGTAAATTTGGTACTGATGAGTCAATACAAAATGCTTGCATCTACCAGTTTTCGTTTTCTGACTGTTTCGTTCAAACTTCTGAAGAGAATGAACTGTTTTAAAAGAGGTTTGTCAATTGTTAAACCAGCATGTATCTACAATATATGAAGACAGAATTACAGAAAAGGTATGTAAATAAAGCCTTGTTATGTAAAATATTGAGCCAACTTTGTTTCCAATGGTGGACCGACTTGGATGAAATAACTACTCATTCGGGTCTCATCGTCTATATTAGTCAGTTCAGATTAACCAAGACGGCCATCAAAAGGTTCAGCCCATCCGTGAAAAATCCGGTAATGAACAGCAATAACCTACCCACTTTTTTAAACTACGGTCTAGCTTACACTAACTCGGTGGCCAACGTATCTATACACCATGGAGAAAACACCACGCTATTACCTGAAAAAAATACCTGTTGCATCCTTTTCCCCCGTTTGGTTAAGTGGTGCTTACGGACTTCGTGCATACTTGTAGTCAAATTGCATTTAAATTATCGACGGTTAGTATATTGATCAAAGCAATGTGACTTCGTACAAATGTTCATAAAGTCAGTTGCATTACGAATTCACAGCTGCTTCGGAACAGACATTTTCACAGTAAACGTTCACGACTGTTACGATTTGTTCCCAGAGTTTGTTAGGTTCTGATAACGTAGTCGAACTGAACAGGTTGCTCGCTAAATGTTTCTTGGTGAGCGTTCTGTACACTCTCTTTGCTCCAATGCCATGTAATCTTCTCGCACTTAGGGGTGCATGGCATGTGAGCATATGACAAAACGAAACGGGCATACTCAACGGCACGATCCAAGTCCAAATGATAACTCCAAAATGCATGATAGTTTTAACAGCGGCACCATCTCTGACTGACTGCTACATGATCGTGTTTTGTCCACGATCGAGAAGCACAGGGAGGTCCTCGTGTATCATAAGGTTTCCTGTGTTGAAACGTTGTACTCGAAATATACAGACCGCGAGATGTGTAAAGCCGCAGTGATCTTTCACCATTGTCAGATCGTTGTGCCCGAACACTAGACATAATACTCAAGCACTTCTCCGAAGAAAGACGACAAAGGGGGGCACGCGATTAGCCGGCTAGCAAGTAGAGGCCTGAATGTTTACTTCACTTCAGAAGGTTGACAACAGTTTCATGGAAGGTGTTCCCGGTAACGTTTGTAGAACTGTCCGTTTGGGAACGCGTCGACAGAGTAAGCAGATAACCATTTTTTGAATTTTGTCAACAGATGTCGATCAATCCACTAAGCCTGACAATTCATGGGTGACAGTTTACTGGAATTCAATGAAAAAGCATTGCTCAGCTTTCGAACTCAATGCGAGTCAAGTGTAGTTACCAGCGATCATGTGGTTTCTCTAAGAATCCCCGCCGCAACCATGTTTTCCCGGTTGTTTGTTCTGTACGCATGATTCTGTGTACGCCTACTATGGGAGGCCTGATATGAACTCAGTGCCACTTTCTTCAGTCGCGCAACTAATTGCACGCAGTGAATGCTTGTCCTTTTCCTAACGACTTAGCTACTACTCCATTCTTCAAGGTCGTTTGACCCGGACCTTTTCGAGCGTTGTTCAATACAGTCGAAGGTTCCGTGCACTTTTCGCTCGGTGCGCTTTTGAGCACCGCCGAGTGGGTTATAGTCCATTCCGCGTTTCTCATCTTACTGCTCTTGGTTCCTGCCGTTGGTCCCAGACTAGGCTGGAGCTAACTACTTATCGCATTTCTAAACATTGTTGGAAATATACGGTTTGTTTCCAAACCCTGCTGCGTTCTTTAGTTCGATGCCTGTTGGGACTGCGTTTCGACTGCTCCTCAAGAAAGACGTTTTGTATTGTTAGTGGACGAGGGTTTAGCGCATACCCACATGTCCCCTACACAAGCCTCAGCTTGTCCACCAAGTCAAGCTCCACCTATACTTGCCACTCTGATAGAGAAGCGCTTGGCTGAGCAGTGATTAATGTGAGGGTGAGATCTGGTTAACAATTGCGCTCGAACCGTAGGTTCGCGTCCCCGAAACAAGAGATACATAGCTCTATACCCTATGCAGTACTCGTCACAGAAATTTGCTGACCCGCCTGTTCAACCCATGCTTCTAGCTGTCTAGGATTCAGGAAACAATTTATGCCCGATGTTACAGAAAGAGACAAACACATTGGGGCGCAGAACAGAACGGGAAATTGGTAGTGACATTAGGGGGAGAATGAAAAATTCCGGTAATTCCCGGAAAGGATTTAGTTGTGGTTCCAAAGCCGAATCTTTGATACAAATATCTGTCCTGTAGGGTAGCAAGAGATAATGATAGTTCAAGGAGCTTGGCCTGGAGTGGCCGACTCAAGAGTTTGAAATGCTTGGTGGTAAGGGTCTTTCTCGGTCATAGGAAGTAGTTAGTAGACAATTATATTCCATTATAGCAAAGTAGATCCATTCAAAGCTGCATCAAGCTTTTTAACAAAAGTGAGTGGTGCTCATTTTGCAACAACCGGCTTCCGCAAAGCTCAGTCAGCAACTCAGATATTTTTCAGATGGTTCAACAACGTCAGTTGTATAACTCTAGCTGAAAATCCTCAGCACGACGTTAGCGATCAGAGTAAACATATTGTTTATTCTTGTGCTGAAAACAGCAGGTGAGCGGAATGTTCTTTTAAACTGAATTGTGTTTCGGCGTTCGCATATGAAGTTCTGTTAGGCCTTTTGTAATGTTAACGAAGTGCTGTTTACCTTGCTCGCCTTGTAACGATAAAAATAGAAATTCCTGTCAGAACCAGGATATGATGAGCTCTAATGAAACTGTTATGCATTGGTTTGATCGAAAACCTGAACAAAAGAACTGCTGTCAAATGTAAGTAATGTACAGTTTGTGACGGTCTGAACCTCCAAACGTTAATCAATAACTAAATTCAAACAAATAACTTCAGTAGTAGATGTTCAGCTAGTTGTATTATTTTTGTCATCAGGATTCTGGCACAAACAACCGTTGTTCAGAATATTGAAAGTTAAAAAGCATTTTCTGTAAAGAACGATAAGAGCACGCTCGGGGATTATAGACTACCTTGGAAAGATTTCATTGAAAACTTAGACAGCACAATATTTGCAAACGCAGATCAATTTGCTTGAAGTCTAATTAAAATTAGCAAGTCAACAGAAAGACGATACTCAATTCGATATATGATTTTTAACAATTTACACTCGTCTTGTGAACTAAAAACTTACGTGTGTTTAGGTTCGTAGAGAAAAAGAAAAAGAAAACTTCGTTTATGAAACAGTTTTCAATCCGGTAATTAAACACTTTTCAAATTCAATAAAAACCGGCCATTTATAAAACAAAATAGTGGCACAAACAAGGCTAACTGACACGCCGTTTGTAGACATCGTGTAGTGAGTAGTTTCGACAGATATTGAGTGCAGTGGAACAATACGGTTAGCGGCAGGTGGTAAAAAAATTCAAAATGTAGTGAGGAGATCTGTCACAGAATGTGAGGCGCTAAGGAGAGACTAGATGAATTAGGTTAGTTAACGGTGAGCTGCACCACTTAGATAAAGACGCAAGAGAACAGTTACAAGCTAAAAGTATCTACGAAGAAGTTCGGTAAACAAAACAGAACGACACTGTATCTAAGCAGGTAGAACAAAACGTTAGTAGAGCATATAATTAACTGGGAGGTTGTAGGGGGAAATTTTACATTCTAGACTGAAATGTAAGGTGTTGGATTTGGAGAACGGCTCATGAGTGTAAACTGACTGAACTACAGTGTAATAGTATGCATTGGCAGGAAACACTCAGGGTTTGTATACGTGACAACCCCCGAGAAATTGAAAGAAGTGCTACGTATCAAGTTTTGGACGCTGTAAACCAAAAGTAATCTAAAGAGTAGCATGGTGCTTGGATTTAAAATGCTGTTCGCCAGTGCACATAACGCAGAGTTATAACACTCAACACCCTGAAGTAGCAGCCTCTACTGATATTTAAATGGACTTAGGTTGTTTAGCACAGTCACAAACAAATAGTAACAACATGAAGACAATAAAAGGGGAAGTTCGGAGGTAGAGAGTGAGATAGAAACCCAATCCCTGCCTATCATGTATACGGCAACAATCGCACAGCAACTTACAGTAGGCAACAGCTGGCTAACATCAGCAGTAAGAGATTCAAAAAATTGTGGTTTTGTAATAGCGATTCTGAAGAGCAAATTTTCAGGTTAATTGACTTGATGTATCGAATATGTGCGTCCAATCTGCGCTTGACTTCTAATAATGTATTACTGATAAGTAGTTTGGCAGATTGATGATTTTAGATGAGACCCAATTGTGAAAAGTCAGGACTTCGGCTGCATTCGAACCAGCGACAGAAACAACATACCTCACGCGACAAGCGCTCAGCCAGCTGAGCTACTAGTGTAACGATTGGGCAGACCCTGGTGAATTATTCTAGATTGGGTATATCTCGGTTCTTTTAGTTGAGTCAAGTTTTAATCAAGAAGACTTGCATTGTATAGCCTTTCCTTCCAGCGTTTAGAAGAATCGCACCACCCGAACCATACTAGCATCAACAGTTCGTTAATGTGTGTTGTTTCAATAGCTGCGTTTTGTCAGTACTTAAATAATCACTTAGCAAGATGAGCCCGAGTTTGTATTAGGCACGAGCGGATCCACATAAGCTGGACATTACGAACGTGAAGGTCCGTCCATCTGACATTTATACTCGAAAAGCAAAAGTGCCTATAATGATGATCACTTCTAATAGAAACACCATTATACTCACTTGTGACATGTACAAGGGCTCATAAAAGTGAGCTGAATAGTGAAATATCTCATTCACAGTTTGGGCTTAGAAGTGAATTTGTGGGTAACTGGAACGGTGAATCCTCAGACTCTACCGTATCAATTTACCGCCTGTTGTTCGATAAGTTTGCTCTATACGTACGGGGAATTTCACTGTATTCACAGGCTTCCTCGGATGCCGATATCCTATTTAGCTAACACAGCTAATGCAGCCCTGTTTTCCCCTGATTCGGGGACAAAATTTGCTGTAAGCTGGCATCAGTATTAGCAGAAACCTAAATCCATCGTCGGTATAGAAACCTTTACCGTTAAGTGTGAGAAGTGTCATTAGAACGAAGTCAAAGTCTGTTACAGTAAAAAAGTTTGACTTGCCGTACATATGCAGATCTACACGTGTACATTCATCACTGACGGTAGTATTGGAACCCTTTGCAAGTAATCGTTCACAGACCTTGACCAAATC
Organism: Paragonimus skrjabini miyazakii; assembly: GCA_014338405.1. Lineage (NCBI taxonomy): Eukaryota > Metazoa > Platyhelminthes > Trematoda > Plagiorchiida > Troglotrematidae > Paragonimus > Paragonimus skrjabini miyazakii. Next base: position 13,514 of record JTDE01002134.1, on the reverse strand, counting down.
ATCAGTATTGTCGTTTGTCGCCATTTGGCAGTGACTTTACACGTCTGACGTCCTAATCTCTAATTAATTCGATACCTACATGCTTGAATGCAAAACTGATAGGCAAGATGAGCTTGTGAAAATGTGACACGAGAACTTTAGGACGGTTTACTTAAAAAGTCACAGTCGATGTATCGGAGCATTCTGTTGTCAACAGAGAGTCAACCTTAATGATGCACTCTACGAACATTCCCGGTAGATGTGTTACAACAAATGAACCTTTATAAATGCACAATTTTGTTGACTACATACCCGTGATCTCGGTAAAATTTTCAAAATTTTAACTCACCCTCAGTCTACACTGCACCCTGAAACACAAACAGCCATAGCGCTACCAATCAAAACCAACTGTTTTGAAACTCAGTGAGTGAGCAATTGTGGTGCTTTGCAATCCAGGTCTGCGTAGCACCCAAGTAAAACAAACACCCTAGAATTTGCATCATCTGGATATTGCAGTTCGCCTGCTCATTGTACAACAGAGCTTATTCTGTCCGAACCTCTATTGTGCCCATGCTTCACCAGAATATTTTGCCTTGAACCCGCACAGATAGATGTAAACCGATGCATCTTCGTCATTCATCCTGAAGAGATTAACTTCTGGGAGGCAAAAATTCGGGTATCATTATACGCAACTGCGATTTGGACACGACTGTCTCAAATGATCTGAGTTTATTCCCCGACAGTGCATCATTTGCAAAGAAAGCCAAGTCGGTGCTTGCGTTACTGACCGTGCTGTTCGGACGGTTTTACTGAGATTGCTTCATAATTATGCTTAAATCGCTAATGTGCTGAAAACTTCAACTGAATGCTCAATCGTGCCATTCTTATTTCTTTTTGAGATGGTATAACCTAGAATTACAAAACGGGTTAAGACACTATGTTTTCAACCCTCTTCAAATGGGTTGCGCAAACTGAGACAAATCTAAATATGCCTTCTGGGTATGTGAAGGGAAGTGGTGCCAGCATATAGGATCCCCAATCATCCTCAATATGCTTGGAGAAAATCTAACTTTGCCTAGAAAAGCAATCACCACAACGGTGACTTATTACAATTGTGGAACCAAATGAGCTGTTTGACTTGTAGAGAACACTCCCTTTTGGTGTGATCAACTTGGTACAACTTACTATGGTCTACTGTAACTGGTTCACAGGCAGTAGAGCTAAAGCGCAGACCTCACGTCCATATTGGGGACACCATACCAGATATTTAGTTGTACTGATCATCAGAATTATTGTGGCGGACCTGTATCCATACCATTTCTAGTTCTTCCACTTAGTCTTGTTTTGATAATTTTTAATCTTCTTAGTAACGTTTTCTTCTAGGATATTCCACGTCACTGTTGAGGTGGGCGGCGGCCCGAGCCAGAGTACCTTTTGGTCAGGCTCCTGGCTGTTGTGATGATGATGATGATGATGGTGGAATGAAGATACTTTTGGTCTCTTACTGTTGGTGTTAGTCAACCGTTGTATGCTTGATAAGCGAAGGTTTGGTTTCTGTTAATTTCGTCATTTTCAACTTCCTTTTCCACAATAATTTAAACGTAAACAAGCTTTCATTGCCTGTGTAACTGTCCTACAATTTCTATAAATCATACTGCCAGGCTTGGTTATTTTCTCTCGGTAGAAGCTCGCTATTACCTGTGCAGTGGGCATAACCACCCGCAACGCGTGCGTCACACCGTAGTATTACGAGCTGGACAATGAATAGTTTTCATTTGACGGACAGTCACACATGGGCGTCAACCTTTTTTCAGCTTGAGAGACGAAAAGGGGACGACAAAAATGCAAGTCACCCATTTAACTCTGAGTCAGCCGGAAGCAACGAACCAGATGGACCTCATTTTAACGTCAAAACATGCAGTTCAATTGGCCTTGTTGTGGTTGTGACGCACAGATTTACTGACGCCGTAGTCCGGGCAGACAACGAGTTTGATGATACCAAATGAGAGAACCAGAGTGGGTGATACCTGTGGTTCAGCAAATAATTGGTCTGAGAGGAGGAAAGAGAAATTCGTGCGAAACATGACCGGTTCGCATTTTGGCAAAATTCAGGATTTGCAACAATTACTGCTGGGTTCCGCAGAAGGTAGAATGCGGATATGTCCGACCACCAAAACAAGGTCGGTATTTTTCCCACTTACTTGCGAACAGATCAAATTTCGATGGCGAATGAATTGGAGAGCATTTCGATGAACTTAGTCGTAAGCGTATAGGTTTGCAGCTGAAAGTAACTGAGGAACAGACTTATAGTGGGTTGTCTTAGTCACTATAATTTGATAAATACCGAATGCATTACTTTCACACTAAACTTATGAATGACAATAGCCTATATCTAGTGTTTATTTTATAACCTTTTAAGTTTGAAATGTTGGTTTGGCTTACTAATACCTTCAGAATCCTCTCGGTGACCGGACTGTAGATTGAAAGCATTTGAGGCCGTCCCTTCGTTAAAAGGTGTGCATTCTTATAGATTGCTTAATGTGCCATCAGATTCCAATCCACTATTAAGATACTTTCTTATCTAGTGAAGTACGGAGTTACAAATATATTTTCATTGTATTTCACCATAACACGTGGGCGAACACACATCTGGGGCTGGAAAACTAAGAGGTTGACGATGAAGTGTGCCATAAATATCTGTCTCCTTTCAGGTTGATATATCACACTTGCACTCAATGTGCTATCGGCTACCAAGAAAGCTGGCAGCGAATACAATGACCTGGAGAGTTCACTAATCTTTCCGCTATAATACCTGTAAAATACTTCAAAAACGAACTATCACATATCCTGCTAGGTTTTTAAGAAAATACCTATGAAGTGTGTTGTCAGACTATCTAACGGCATTCCGTATATGGCGCTAATTGATGTCACCCACTTTCGATTTAATCAGTCGTCGATGGCCGTATTCTAACCTACCCAGATTTTATTTCGTGTCAGTGCCGTTTATGGTGCTATATAAGACCATCTATACATTCCACGTAAGAAGTGGTCAGTCTCCATTTCCACTGGAAGTTTTATTCACTACTTCTGTTTAACGTGCATTTACAGACGTCAAATTAATATACTCCACATAAAGTTAGTGAGTCCGCCCAAATATTTTCCCCCCAGATGTATCCTGCAAACGATCACGAGTTATCAATTTTGCACAGCTTCTGTGTATTTTGAAGTGATTTATTAGTCATCAGTTGTAGTGTAAGTGGATCTCATAGCCAAACTTTTTGAACGTCACACCCAGTGCACCAACCGTACCTTTTGCTTATTTATTAAATAATAACCTCAGATTGTTGTTTGCATGAGAAGAAGTCACGTTCGCGTTACGATAAATTAAGTAGGAGAAAACCCGTTTTCAACTTGTGGTTACTCTATCCCTATTTTAGGTTGTTGAAGTGGTGCTGGATCTACCAGAAGCCCCTGAGGCTGTAGGAGCAAACAAGAGAAATTGAGGCAATTAAACCGGTTGAATTGTTTGACCGTCACCGAATTTGTCAGCTTCTAAATAGAACTAAACTGCACATCTGGTGGCCATCACAGTTATTTCACAAACTACAACCGTTAGTAGGCACCGTATAACGAGAGAAGTATTTTTCAAAAGATGTGGCTTCAGCAGCTGAGTGGGCATATGCAAAAATTATTTCCGCCAAGCCCCTAAACTGAGCACATTCAGCCGAGACTGCCAATCATATCTGAAACAAATACGATAAGGCAACCTCTCAACTCATTTCGAGTAGTTTGTGCACGATCGCCAATTCGATCACCAAAAGCGGTTTTCTGAATAGCCTGTTCCAAGCGTTAACAATGTTGTGTCACAGATCACTTTTGATTACCCTTGTTCAATGATAAAAAGATCGCAACCAACCGCTCATTCCAGTTACTAGTGGTGTAGCCAGCCATTTGCCAAAAATGGCTGACGACACCGAAACCTTAAATTTCCTATCCAGTCAGCAAACAATGTGTTCAAATAATATGGAATACAAAAGTAATCTGTCCAACGAGTCGCCTATTCTCCTCAGATGAGCATGATTCAGAATCCGCACCTCGTCGCCGTTATTGATGAGGTCAGAGTGATTCCATCTGAGATGCACGATTCTGATTGATTAACCACGTTGATTCTGTGCGCATCTAACAGTCAAACTACCAGAACGTTTGGCCAGCGCTCTCTCATACTTAATTTAAATCCTTGTAGACGTTTTCGCTAAATCTTCATGATCACTAACGTCCAAATGGCAATAATCAGCATCGATCTTCTCTAGCACTTCAACTTTTCGGTAGACTCCAAACAACGCCGTCTGATACACTCAGGCTTAACGTCACCTGGTCTTTACTCAAAAGATTTTCGTCAGTCGTGCCAGCCAATGTTCTAAAAAATTAAATCTTTTTAATTTCCTAATAAATAAATTTCAAATTATTCTACGCCAGTTTTTCCTGGCTGCCGTCGAAAGTTTCATACGGCATTATGTGATTACAGTTGGATTGCTGGCGCTGTCCAAGGCCGGAAGATTGACATCAAACAAGTTGAAAGTAGCTCGTGCCAACCTCAGTCATATACCAAAACTTGGAATCGTCTGCCCACTCGTAAACCCATGGGTTTTATCACTCAATAACATATTTAAAGTGTCATAAAAGTGGCTCCCATGTGAAGTTTAATAACGCCTGGAAACCTGATAAGATTCCAATTTTGAATAACGGGGTCATCACGGCTAACCTCATTGGTGCTCGTGTGCTCTAGAAATCGATTTGGTTTGCGCCTACTACCAGATTGGACTGCTGGCGAAGACAACACTAGAATAGTCATCATCACGTTATTTAGTTTATTGAAGTTCCCACGTCTGTCATTTGGTTTAAGAAACGCTGTATCCGCGTTTCGGCGTTTCATCGATGATGCTATTCTGAGTTCTGTTTTCTTCCACTTTTACATCAACGACTTATTAGTTAAAAAAGACTATTAGGTTTGTTTACGAAAGCATTTTGGCAACGAAATCACCAATGAGAAGTACGTTTCTGGTCAACCTGCAATGGCGTCATCAGAACTCCCGCACTGAGAAGCCAAATGTTCCAACGTTGCCTAAAAGGGTATAAACACACCGCGACTATATTTGCCATAAAATGCTAGCTGCCATTCTTTATTTCGATGGGGTGGCTGACTATCGAAATTGCTGAAATTATGTAACTTTCATGCGACTTGCCTCGTATCCTTACTAACAATGACGTCAAATTATCTGCGTTAGCTACCGAATCGTTCAACCGTTTTGAGCATGCAATAGCTAACGCCGTCATGTTGTATCATTCCACCTTAGCCGACATATCACGTATAGCTGTTGGCATGTCGGATAAAGCAGTCAGTTTCAACAGTACTTCCAAAGACTCTAAGAACTGCTCGTCCCCGTTTGGCTGAAATCAAGTACATTACGTTCGCTCGTTATATGTTGGTTATTCACTTGATTGTTCGTCACTTCCAGTGTCACTGTAGAAAACCAACCTGGGATTTTGAACCAGCACAAACAGTTAGATATGTCCCCGCAACAGAGCAGATAGACCTTTATCTTGCAAACTTCAGCACTCAGAGATCGAGTTTCAATTGTCACCCGACAAACGCTATGTTTACGGCATTGATAAACTAGTGGATGGTACCACATTGCAAAGCAAACAGTAGTTGATAGAGTCAAAGATATGATCCAGTAAGCCAAATCACTTGGCCAACGCACCACTTTCAAAACTTTATGTCATTGCTTACTGCCAGCAGCCACCTTTAAGTCTCACACACCAGTGAACTGCACAGCGTGTATGAAGTCGCTTAAGCTACTTATACTTATAAATCCACGTGTATAAGGTGAATGCGCATCACCTGTGGCAGTCTAATAATTCATGTAATATGTCTACGTTGAACAATGTATTCCACTATACCTAGCCAAAGTTGAGAATATAGCAACTCACGAATCCACTGTTTATTTTTCCAAAAAGGTAAACCCTCTTCTTCACGATTGTGCATATACTTTATCATAGTAGGGCGTCTCTTGAGAATTTCTGCAAAGAGAGTATAATGTCCACAGTTCATAATTATATTTTTTAATTAAGTCTTGTACGTTCTCGTATATACCGTTTTGTTAATTTCATCCGTATACTTGTTCGACATCATCACTATCATCCTTTGAATTTGACCGTCAACACGAGAAAACGAAAGTTACCGTGCATTGTGGTTGTTTCCTTTATTTGTGCAAATTTTTGGACTTGTAGCGAACTGGAGATTTCACTTGCCTGCCTGCAGTATGATATGTAAGATAGTTCCAAAACTACTAATTGCATATTGTACCTAGGCTATTAAGAAAGTTTGCATGATGCATGTTGTCTGATTGATTGTCTGCATATCATGTGACTGCGGTGCAAAGCTAAACGCACACGTGTGACACACACTTCCGGTTTAATCGCTCGTGTACGGCCGGTCTCTAGCTTCTCTAGCTCATTTACGTGTCGGTACCATTTCAAGCGCTATAAGAGACCCTTTGTATAATCCGAGTAGTAAATATACAAAGGGTCTCTTATACCATTAGACACGTAAATTAGCTGGAGAGGCTAGAGACCGGTCGTCGACGAGTGATTAAACCGGAAGAGTTGTGACACACGTGTACGTTTGGGTTTGCGCCGCAGTCACACGGCATACAGACAAACAATCGGATACCATGCATCATGTGAACTTTCTTAATAGATAGTAGAAAATCGGAGAATTATTACCAGTGATATATGAAAGCCTGGGCTAGTTTTACCGCTGAGTGTCCCATAAATGACCCGAAAGTGTACAGTCCTATAGGACTCTCAGGAGACACTCGAGGGACACTCGAGGGATACCCTGGGGACGCTCATGAGACGGTCGTGCTGGCTGGGAAAGACGATTGACGACAATATATTGTCTCTGAAGGAAGTTCCAAGAGGCCACTTAATAACGCGGAATGTATGCAGGATGATTGAAAATGCTCCTGTTGGTCTTGAAAAAGTGCATCACTATAATGATGCACTTGTATACAAGGCATAATAATATCTGGATTTAGCGGGATATATCGTAGAAGTTGACCGATATAAAAGACTCATTATTGTAGTGGACAAGTGGGTATGCGCTAGACCCTCGTCCACTAACAACTTAGAACGCCTTTCCTGAAGAGCAATCGAAA
>JTDE01002133.1:85767-116335 GCA_014338405.1 Paragonimus skrjabini miyazakii | reverse complement strand
TCGATTAGTTCGATTCAGTTGGTTTAAACGTTGGCTGTACACGTGAAGTTGATGAAAGTGAAAAGTGTGTATAACAATCAGAATTTTGAAATAGAAAATAGTGTGGAAAACGTTACACGGCACATCACGTACCCGTTAGGGCCAGTGATCATCGAGGTGATTGGTACGCCTACCTCAGGACTTGTCAATGGTTAACGGAGACTGGAGATGTCAGTATGTCATGCAGGCAGCACGCCAGATGGACAGTATGTTGTCCGGGAGCCCATGTGCTTCCGTTGGAATATCTGAAACCCTCTTTTGGTTGGGTAATACACCCTATATCGTATTGTCGTCGAAGAGCTTATGTGGTATTTTGTAGGAGATCCGGCTGCCAACCGTCAATTTACCATGTCTTGGCAGTACCATTGCTTATTGTCTGTGAATGCTTATTCACCGGGGGAATCCCGCTTGCTTCGTAGTTAGTCGTCATGTGGATGGTCGTTTCCTGACCCTCAGCCTCGGGGTCCGCCCGGTGGTGTTCAGCTAGTCCACTAGTTTACCGGGGTACTGGTCTTAGACTCCTTAGCCCTACAAACCTACTACGCTATATTCGCCTTTCTTCGTGAATCCTCAAACAACTACGCTGCTTCTGTCGCAACCTCATCCAAGGTACATTGGGCATCCTGGATGGATGGATTCCATCTGAAGTGCACGTGAACTGAATAACTATCGATCACCTGCTCCCCAATGAACTGTGTATTCTGTACTTCCTGTTGCTCGCTTAGGATAGTCCAATCGTGCCTAACGTGACTGTAATGACAGTAATCAGCAAGGTGCTTCGTGACTATGTGGTTTAAATTCAGACCCCGGCTGTGGCAAGGATTATACATCACGAGCTGTAATAAAGGCGAAACTTGAGTGTGGTATGTTTCCCAAAGGTTTGGCTGTAACTTTATAAGAATACGAAAACCGCGATCAGCTGTGAACGATGTTTACTTTATCTATGCTGTTCGTCTTTCTGCCTCACCGTCCAGCTGTGGTAATTCTTGCGGAGTTCATTGTTTGTTAATCCTGCGGAAATGATGGGGCTGTACAACCCGTTCTGGATGCGTATTACTGAAAGATCGCACCGATCTTTGCAAGTTGTCGATCGGCTGGTTACAGTTTGTTCATTGGAACTGCGCAACTTAGAGGAAGCGAAGTGATGTATGTAATGTGAATCTCCCGTGTATTGTTAAGGAAAACGTCAGTGGAAAAAGAGGTTTTCAAGATATAGCAGTCAATGGAACTCAACTGCAAGAGTACAGTGTATAGTTGGGATTCTGGGGCATCTTGTGTTTAAAATCGAGACCGACTCCGATAATCCGATAGGATATGAAAAATTGACCCGGTTTAAACAACTTGTCCACATACGATAATTAACTGAATATGTAATACTGACCTTCTTTGGGTTCCTTCGATAAAGTAGATATCTCTCATTAGGCACACACGTCAAGCTTTGACCTTCAACTCAAGCGCCAGTGAGTCGAACATCACGAAAAAATTTTCTGGGCGTAACTTCCCGAACAGTTGTTTGTGGCCTTTTTGGAGAGTCAGCTTTCTTGGTCACCGAACCACGATTTAATTTCGAGTTCCATTTTGCTTCTATTTCGAGAGGCTTATTCCGGGGTCCTTTTCACGGTCAGTTATATCCAGCTTGTTATCTACAATGCAGGTTTCGTTATGAAGCAAGTGGCGAAGGCGTAATTTACTTATGCGTTTTAAACGGGTGTCCGTTCACAGTAGCTCGACGGTAAGCATTTTTGCATAACCTTTTACTTTCCACTATATACTTCATTTTCGTGTTTTTAACTTACATTGGCTTCGGGGAGTTGCCAGGTTGCGGGATTTATTGCAGGAATGGGATGTACAATTGTTATTCTAGAACTGAACCTAGTGGAAAATAGCCGTCAATGCAGTACCGTTCAGAAAATGTGCTATCTATCCTCACATTAATTTGGCACTGTTTGCGGTAATCAATGAGCCACAGGAGTATGTGCTCCCCAATCTCGTACATTTGGAGCCTTTTACAAAGGAATGAGTGGTCAACAAGTGCCTCAGAAAAATCGCGAAAATGGCGTGGATCGGTTTGCCGTCATTTGACACTTTTATCCACTGGTCGATAGATAGCCTAATTACACACGAAAATCCTTTCTGACGTTTGTTCCGTCACAGTGCGAAACGGACTGGGTGTTCCTGTTGGTGGTCATTAACTTAGCCATCCATGGTTTTGGAGACGATTTATAACATTCTGATTGGTCGTGGTCACCACCTTCAATAGGAGGTTAGATTTTGTAAATTCTCCAAACTTTGGTGAGTCTACCATCGAACTGACTGCGTGAATAACTCGCTGCGTGGCTTCGTGGATTACTCAATACAACCTTATTATCGTCAAGAAAATACAATCAGTCCCTGGAGATTTAGTTGGTACCATGAAGCCTTGAAGAACAATGTGTGGTGTAAATGGTCCTCGATTTTAGAGCACTGGCAATGCGAGTTCTAGACGTGGGTGCTAGATCCGAGAAGCTGGTTATGGAAACTCTGAAACACTACTTATCAAGGACTGTCACAACTTCACTATTTGGCATGATAATTATACCATTGTGTGACAGGTGGGAGGGGGAGTTGCAGAACGACTTGGTTCATATAGTTATAATGCTATAATATGCTTGAGGATTAGTGAACCTTTCAAACACGGTACGCCAAACACTGACACTCGTCGCTTCGGACAGCTGCTAGTGCCTAGCCACAATTTGGCTAATATTCAGCAGTGGCGTTTTCTGTTCCTATCAAGTCCAAGTGAACCGCTTGACAGTGGACAACCTCCTTACGCAGTATCGAACTGGGATTTTTAAAGGGAGTTCGTTATCTAGTTGATACGTGCTTGTCGGCAGCTCTTTTACTGTCGTCTACAATGAACTACCTTTGGTTATATAGTGACAGTTACGTTGTACCGACTGGTCGACAAACTCCACGGATTTCTTGAGTTAAGACTACTCGATCATGTTTGTTACAGTTTTCATTAAGTTACAAATGACAGCGGATGCATGTGCGTCGCGAATGGACCCAATTACGTTAGTCACTACGATGTAAAGTAGTGCGTAGTTGATGTATCGTATACTTTTCATCAGCTGGGACATAATATGCTCTTACCGTCTTCTGTTATTTCCTTTGTTCCGTGTTTCCCCTTATATGTTCAATCAAACGTATATATGGAACTGAATCATTGGAGTCAAATGTAGGCGAGGCCGTCTATGCTGGTGTTGAACTCTATTTCAAGAGAATGAAACCACTGGTGAGTGGGTTCTTTGAAAATCCTATGGAAATCAATTTGCATGCAGCCCTAATTATGACCTGCCGTAGATTGGGGCTGTTAATTAACACCTGCCAAACATGCATGTGTTATTATACAGAGATAATAACTCATTTGCTAATTAGTTGTTAGGAGCACTTACTCGTACCGTCTCAGACTTATTCGGACTGTCTGAAGCTGCCAGATTCTCTTTTGCTTCTATAAGATGAAGTAGCATAAGTTGTATGTGCTTAACGGTCAAAACTATGCTACCTATGACCCTCAGACAGACTGAGATTCTGCAAATGATGTGGACATCTGCGAACCCCATTGAGCTTAATGTAAACGACAAAACTGACTGATAGGAAAGCAATCGTTTACAAATTTTATTATTTGTTGTTTCCATAATGTGATATGTGATCAAAGTTAATCGGTTACACATACCTGATGAGTGGCAATAACCGATGGGTGTTGACCGTTAACCGTGTACTACCTATGCTGCCTTACCTAACACGCCATACGGTTTCAAATAATGTTCAGGTTGCCCAATCGCCTCGACAGAAGCCACAATTACTGTCTGTTAACTCTAATCGATGAACCCTCGATTAGGACTTCTCTCAAAGTCGAAATCACAGAAATCATTGACTTGTTGAGCGGTATTTTGATTACTGATGAGTAGTAGGGTTTGTTTTTACTGGTACCTATTAAGAACACTCATAATGACAATTCAGTCGTACCTATTTTGAGGTCAGTGGCGCAGTGGTAAACATGGTTGCCTCATGAAAACATGGCCGGAGTTCTAGTCCCAGCAGTGGCAAGGATATACACTATTGATGAGCTGTTCTAATGAGGGCGGAACTCGAGTCTAGTGGTTCTTTTCGAAAGGAGCCGATTGGATATGAATGCGACACCTGCGATCAATTATGGGTGACGTTCAATCTATATGAAGACCAATAATCCTCTACTACTCATCAGTGATTTCAAATAAGTTTGAAAGCATAAGATCGTACATTGCAGACTCCTCGTGGTCGCTATCCAGGTTTATGCGATATTGGTGATTTATTTTATTTTCCTGATACCCACCTCATACCACCGGGTTTTTGTTTACGCCCCTTACAGATGGCCTAAGTGAGTCGTATACTTCGCGGGACTCATCCATTTTGTTGAACGAGATGTTACGTTCATGTATACACGTGTAATAGACTCGGCAAAAAATACCGTTTTCCTATTCCAACTTTCAGTGACCGTAGTTGTTTTTTTGAGGGGGGGGGGAGGCAAGTGGGGGAAAGGTGATTGCTCTTGACACTTCTTGAACACGCGCTTTCGTGCACCTGGTCAGGTTTTCTGCTGATCACAACAACTGGCTGCTATAATTCGTGAAGTAGAGGGTTTTCTCCGCCACAAAACGCTCAGATCACACTGGCTGAGCTGATCGTCAAAACTGACAGCCAGTCCAAATTCGCCTTACGCAAGGTAGCAGGTTGCTGTTTTGTGAGTGCTCTTGTTGTAATCAATATGAAGTTGTCACACTATGCTACATTCAACTCATTTGCTTTAGATTTATCGTTGCTGGTGCATTTGATATATTTAGGTTACAGCCGACGTCAATTTGTAACGTTTTCCTTGCGCTGTCATTTCGTCTGATCTGTCTGCTACTAACAATCTGTGCGTAAGTATTAAGTGATTCAAAAAGTGTTAACACTAACTGCACTTATCATAGCTTACTACTAAATTCATTCTGCAACCACGAACACAGCCGTACGTCGATTCTGCATTCTTCATATGTAGGCTCATTTTTTACCCTTTTGTCACAGTTTCCTTTTTAGGTACGTCTTTAATTCTGCCTTTCTCTACATTTCCAGCCATGTGTCCATATCAGAGCCTGCCTGATGCCCTAGTGGGTATGGATGACATAGGACGTATTCCATTTAGTAGTTTGTGAAACCAGTCTCACAGACGCCTCATCAGTTTTCCGAATGTTTTCTCCCTTCTAACCTGTGTTATTTATCGCTGTGTTACGAAAACGCGGTGTTCTGTATGATCACTGTGTTTGGTTCTGTCACTGCACTCGTGGTCATCCATGGACGTTTCATCCGCGTCGCCCAGTTCTACTTATCTCAGTGGATTTTGATGTAACTGTTTAGAACTGCTCTATGCCAAATTCGGTCCTGGCGCATTCCCTAAATTTGCCGAGTCAGAAGCAAGTAGAGGATCGAATGCTTCTTGGTTCTTTCCATCCCTCAATATGCCCGATCAGCAATCTACTCTTGCCTGACTGCCTCCTCAAAATCATACTGATCGGAACAACAATCCACGTGATGTCCGTTTTTTGTGAATTTTCATGTTGTTTTTAGCAGGGTTTGGGCGTGGATTCTTGATTGGATCAGTTGTTAGAAATTGTTTAGATTATGTTTCGGAAATCTAGCAGACTTGCAAGTTTCATGCGGTGACTGATGGACTGATTCGAAGTGAGTTATCATTTCAACAGGTTTTATAACTAACTGTGTTAATTTACGTCTTTTGTGAATGTCCGATGGAAAAGCATGTCAATTCTTTGTTGTGCTGGCTGACTTATCCACGATACTATTTCTTTGACCTATCGGATGATACTGAACCTGCCCAAACGCTATTAAAGTATTAAACAGGCTACACTTTCTTGGCACAGACTAACTGCATATTCGGGGCTTGCGGATATGGTGAACATCATTTTGACTGAGGAATGTGGGATGGTCGAAATTTGTGAATGGGTTATTTCCTTGGAGCAATCTCTGAACTTTCCTTCGTATAATTTCATACAGTTATTTAATGTGGGGTTTCTGTACCCGAAACCGAGTGGTTATATATTATATCAGAAAATCTGGCTCATGAATCATATGTGGTGGTTACTTTTAGTTAAGAATAGCTCCGTAGGTTTCGACCTCGATCTAACTGGTCCTAGCTTCAGATACAACTAACCAGTTCTGTATGTTTCTTTACTAATATCATTGTAGACATAGTGCGACACAATTTAAGGTGAATAGAAAATAGTTAGAACGAGGTGATGCGTATATTCGGGATACCTACTCGGACGCTGCTGGTCACGGTTCCGTGCCAGCTGATCAGGCATTTTGTACATCCTTTAGTCTTTAACAGGAAAGCAATTTGAATCAACACAGCCAGATATCGTTGTCATTTTTTTCATGCCTGAAAGCCAAATAATTTTCGAACCATCTCACTGTCTTTCCTAGCTTACCTTATTGTTGTGCCTCTAGTGCAGAATATGGTCATTACATAGTAGCTGTGTTTGTATCATAAGCGCGCAATGTGACAGCACAAAGTTACTGTACACCAGTTGGCCAGTTGGCTAATCCACACGTGCGCAGCAGGTCAGTTTCGTGACTGGTCGAGTGCGAATGTAAGGCAGTGAAGCGACCACATACACACATGCACACGCCTGATTACTCCGTGTGATAGCCAATCGATGAAAAGATCGAATCACAGACATGTACGCGGCTCAAAATGCTATACCTAGGTTTGACCAATTAGGCCGTAATATTTATGTCAGTAGCGATTGTCCGGGGAGGATAATCGGTGACTATCCTACGTTCGAAGTGGCTTTCTCCCAACTTCGTAGAAAGGTGCAAGTCCTTCCTTCGTCATAGGCGTGGCAGATTGAAAGGCCACCTCGATCTGTGAGTTGTGATTGCTGATGGTTTCGCTCATACCCTCACGAACACTTACAAAGTGTAGTCACCTTGGCTTTAAATATCCGTATGTATACGCAGCGTCTTCGTGTTTAAAACTTTAGTCGTCTCCTGACTTATTGTATCTTTAAGCTGGGGCTTGTTTCTTTTCTCATGATTGCATGGCTGTTATGCATCAGTTCTTATTATTGGTTTATTGTTGTCAGTGGCGCAAGCGGACAAAGTGGTCTTGTGCATGGCAGGTAATTCTTCACATCAGTCGGCGATGGACTAATTTTGTGATCTTATCATTTCGTCCTTCCTTGTTCCTGAAACTCGGTTTTCAGTTGCGTTTGTCGGTCTGTGTTGATCTGGATAGAGAGCTCAGAGTGCAGGAAAGTATTAGATTGTCTAGTCACTATAATTCCTTCCGGGACGTTACAAATGCGTTTCAAAGGAATGTAGCCTATTCCTGCATGATCGCATCATTAATGCTTATTTACTACCTTTGATCACCTGGAAAACCCACAATTTCAACTTCTATGGGCGCAATATGATATTCACCATTATCTATCGTTTCCTGATATGATTCTAGTGCAGTTTATCAGCCACTGATGTATTCTTATCGAGGCTGCTGTTGATTATGTTTACAAGCTCCTTGTTCTGTCCATCCTATGCTCAACTGCCGTGGACTGAATTCAGCTTATTTATGCTTTTTGGCTATCTTCTGGATAGTGATTCGTTCAGTGTTTGTTTTAACTTGGTTTTCATTTTATTTTTCATGATCTAACAGCATTCAGCTACGTCTAGCATGATAACGAACGCTTTTTTATATTTCGTGTAGCAATTTGTGTCTGTAAACCCTTCAATTAAATGTCTAATCGGTATTCCCTTAGGAAGTCTGGCAACTTATTCACAGTCAGTTTACGACCTATACCCTAGGATGTGTGTTCTTTTTTGTTGCCCCTCATCTTGCTGTTTACTCTGTAACTCGCTCATTTTGTTGAAATTTTCACCCAATATTAGTCGAGCTATTCCTTCGTAACGTCTCAATGTATGCCTTCTGTATTTATCCGAGTTAGACGGTTGCCGCAAGATCTCTTGGAATAACTGACTATTGAATATTAACCGTAGGTTTGACATATTTTAGTTTTCTTCCCTATCTGTGATTTTTGCAGGTCTCGTAAAGTACTGGACAATCTTTTGACTGTCTGTTAGTTTGTTCTCCAGAGTTCCACATACATCTTCATAAGTTCGTACTGTTCTCAAACATGTGTGATTTTAAAAAATTTTCGATTACCTTCTTTCTTACTGCATCTCATCTTGTCTGTCTAATAGAGAGATTTGTTGTTGTATTCCACCCAACACCAACTGGTTCTCGCGGTCAGGTTTTCGATTAAAGATTGCTACTGCCACTTGCCAACTTTATGCGCGTTCATGCTGTATTTTCCTGTGCTTTTGTGATAAATATGCTCACCACCCACGTTTGTATACTACTGTATGAGTTTCGTCATCTGGCTTTGAGACGCTGGCTTCCTTGAAATGGCACTACGGCGAATGTGCTTTTGTGATCGATCGAGTGAATTGATTTCGAAGTCACTGGATAACCACGAAAACATGAATAAAGTGATATCCTGTGTTCAGCTCTCAGAGCATCATTCATTTTAGACAGATGCTTATGAATGACAATAAACGTCACTCCTAGATTACACACAATTGGTTAGATCCTGATCGTACTTTGATTGGATGTTACGTCACACGGTCAGGGTCAAATGTTTGTGTGTGGTTAGGATCGATGTGGTTGATCGGTGGCCATGGGAGTTGCAACGACTGAATAAATTTCTTTGGGGAGCAAAGATTAGGGTTGCATAATCGGCTCGACAGTTACCAGGATGCGCGGAGTGACCGTTTTTGGTTGAGTATTGGCAACTCTGTGGATGACCCGGAATGCTTTAGTGACGTCTGTGCGATGGTTGGTGCCGACAGGATGTGCGACAATGACGCTAGTAATGGATTTACAGCAACACCTACGTAGTGTTATTGACTTGATAAAGAATTGTCGAAAACAATTGTTTGTCACATCGTTACTTCTGATCTTATGGAAATTTCCCGACTTTTCAGCTAACAGACACGGTGGATATTACTACTAAAACAGAATGCGCCATAGAACTTCCCATACAACTATGACGTTTAAAACTCTTGAACCGTGTGAATGGTTGACGCCTCAACTGTACGACCCACGGAAGACAATGCCGGAATACCATTTGGATCCATTCTGGTAACAAAAACGGAGTTCAGTCACTGTTCACGGATGTACCGCTGCATGTGGTGATTGTTTATATCTGTGAGCTCCTTGAACCGTGTCAAATTGCTTCGTCCTTTCCGACTGATATCCTGAGAGACCTCATCATTGTACACGAAAACTGTCAGTTTCCGCCTTCTCGATCGGTCCTACTGCCAGATTGATGAGGTAACTATGGGAACTCCACTAGGCCCCATCTCTACAGACTTTTTCATACTGAAGATTGAGTTAGAGTTAACTTCAGGTAGGATGCTCGTCATACTGTAGTCTACTCGATAAGAGAGAGAACGAGGGTTCGCCAGAAATCGTTTATCGTGAACACGTAACACTAGTCACTGTTCGTTCAAGTAGTTTGTCCTTAATAGGGGCCTCTTCTTCGGAGACTGCACAAACCGCCAACTCTGCAACACAAGGGGGGGGGGAGGCAAGAAGTAGCCGCGGTTCAAAAGCATACGACGCGCGCTTTTCTCACTTTCGGTTCTACTTTACATTATCCCTTACTACCTAAGGCAGCGTCTTCGATGCCACTCCTCGGTCCCCTTCTAGCGGAACCGCAACTTCTGACCCTATCTCTAGAGCGTTGTCTGCACCTCCTTCTGGATCGTTGTCGCTGCCATCTGTGAACGGCTTCAGGCGGTTATAATGGACAACTATCGGCGGACTAGTTGGGGATTCCGGAGCTTCTATTACGCAAGTCGAGTCAGACATCATATGTTCTACAACAAAGGTCCCTTTCCATTGTCTCTGCAATGTTGTGAGGACACCGGGATGCACCGTCTCCTTGTGTAACCATACTTTATCCCCAGGTCTCCAGAGGGCGCCGAACATTTTTTTATCATAATACTCCTCCTGGCGCCGAAGTGCACTCTGCAAATGTGTTCTTACCATTTCATGTGCTAATCGTAGGGTATCGGTCAACTTGCAAACATATTCCGCCACCGTGGGCTGTATTCGATTGGCCGAGGGCAGGCAGATATCAGATGGTAGTTGGATTTCTCGGCCAATCCACAGGAAGTGGGGTGTTCGTTTAGTGGACGAATGAACACAGCTGCGGTAGGCTAGTACACACTTGGGGATAGTCAGATCCCAGTCGAGCAGGTTGCGGTCTACAATTGTTTTTAATAACTGTAGAAGTGAGCGATTAGTTTTCTCGACTTGCCCGTTGCCTTGGGGGTGGTTGACATTTGTTCGGGTTTTGTCAATCCCCAGGATTCGGCAGATCTCCTGCAACAACGCACTAGCGAAATTGGACCCCTGGTTTGATTGCAATTGTCCGGGCGCTCCCCACTGGCACACCCACTGCTCGTCAATCGCATCGGCTACCGTTCTCGCATCAATGTCAGATAGTTAGCCAACACAAACACATACCGTTTACCTCTTGCCGTCTCCGTTAGGGGGCTTATGATGTCCACGCTAACTAATTCGTTTGGATAGCCAGCCCATATCGGGTTTAATGGGGCCTTCTGTTTGTTCTTGGGATTTTTGAAACTACCACATTGTTCACACCGATAGCAGAAATTTACCACATCACGACGCAAATGTGGCCACCAGAAGCGCTGCCTGGCCAGCTGTTTACACTCTGACAGCGGTTTCCGAAGCAGGGGTTCCAACAACAGTCCTGTGAAAGGAAACAACAAGAAACAATCATGAGCCAAAGACCCAGTAAGCCATGCACACGGCTTCCACAAACAAAAACTAAAACGGCGTGAACAACACAGCAGCACGCCCTGTTACGTAGTTCAAATTCAACCAGTGCGCGCTTGCTGGTTTCGACCGCACGTTGCAATACTACAAATCCTACGTCGATGTTATGCCAATACTCTGTTGCTCTAAACATACAATAATTTATCTAGGGCAACGCCTAAATTTTATTCCAACCTGAAGGTAACGCGAATTTAAGACCAACAATTGTCTGGCGTTTCTACATATACTGTGATCACCGGGTAGGTGGCTTTGTTAGAAGAGTTGTCTATGGGAAATCTGATCAATACCTAAACTTCAATAGTTTCACCTCAGTTCAATGTAAACGTGCACTAGTGAGTACGCTGTTCACCCGAACACGACAAGTTTGCACGAACTACAGGATTATTAAGGTATGCAGTAAACAACGCGACGATTAATAAATGCGATTCAGTGAACTTTCGACGCAACTGATCTCTGTGTACTCATCCTGATCCATAAACAACCCGTGTTTTCAATCAACGATTGTCAGTACCACCTTACATTGCTCCTATCAGTACATACGCAACTGCGGAGAGAGTTACATTAGCGAAGTTAAGAGACGAGTGATCTCCAGAATGAAGGAAAATTTACCCATTTGATATTCAGAAAAGTCCGTGCTGCTGATGAGCAACAATGTCGTTGAATCATGCAAACACCCGGTGTCCACAATCGCTGGACAGGTTCCAACTGCTGGTCACGCTTTTGACCCGGATTATGCATTCAGGAATCTGTTACCTTTCGATAGTTTAAGATGCTTGTGATTGGCTAAGGCGACCATAATTAATCGATTGAAGCCGGTCCTGTGTGTTCAGTAACAATTGCTCGTGAACCTATTATTGCTGTGGATTTGGTGACCTTTTCTAACTCATCGGTTGATCATCCATTCAACTCTTTCAGTTGCTTGATGTAAAAACCGACCCACTTTTTGGTAAATCTGACACCGTTGGGTCAGTATGAAATGCGTACACCTGTCATCCTTTCTGTGTTCTGCTTTGCTGAACATTTTGAAGGGGCCGACTTATCCGAACATTTGGCATTGTCGGACAAAACAAATGGCCAGGGTCACTTAGTATCAATTTACCGAAAATGCACAAGTCTCGCATTTAGGTCTATTCATGTTCACACATGTGCGTCCGCTTCTTAGCTTTGGTTGCATAAATGAACTTTGTTCGATGCCACCGATTGGCGATCAACAGATTTTCACACGAGCCTGCCGTGTATGTCATCGTTCCGCAGTGCACTCAGTTGGACAAGCCTAATCACCGCACTCGATATGATATCCCTATTATAAAGGCTGCACTTTCATTGTAAGATGACCTAAATCCCCCCATACTGTTCTATTGATCGGCAAATGCATTATTATGAAACATCTTTTCATTCTGAATGATGGATATCATTAGCAAATGTTCTTACAATAGACCCCTGTAGTTCAAACCACCTACAATATGGTGAGATGGCAGCTCATGCATGGTCTAGACCACCGTCACCATGTGCTATGGAAATGTCTACCAGTAGTAAATCTTCCACTCCCAAGTGTCTGTATGCTCACTTTCCCATCTTTTTAACGAAATGCTGGCTGTTCAACCCACTTTCTACATTCCAATCGATCACCACCTTTTGTTTTGTAACGGCCAGCAAGTCGACCTCGGTGGAGTTGTGCTGAGCTGAGTGAAATATTGACTCACCGGACTGGCGTTAATCATCGATCGACACTCATTGTTCAGACATCTAATCAGATACTCGCCCATTTGATGCCGGCTTGCCACTTATACAATACTGCTTCGTGTACGGATCGCTCTGCTGGCAAATTGCTTCAAACAACCTTGAACTGTGGCCCTATTTCCGGCGATCAATTCGTTACTCGAGGGTGGTATATAATCGCCTTATGTACTTTTAGATGAAGATCATTCCACAGTCTTATTGTGGACAGGTTACAAGAGCAACCAGTTGGTATCATTATTGCATCCGTTTATGTTACCATTTATTTGTCTTTATGTAATGAAGTTCCCCATGTCTAACTGCAGCATTCTTTAAGTCTCGATCTTCACGTTGCACAATGACGACCAGAGCGGTATCTATTTGTAAGTTATTTGACACATTGCCAGAAATCGTCCATGCTTGTTAGTCATAATTCGCCAGCTCCGTGGATGTCACTCATCAGGTATGCGTACTCAGTGAAACCTGGTCACCCATTTATGCAACCTATCTTGAACTCATTGAAATCCATATATTGGTGCAAATGTCAACAACACTTACGAGATGTGTATGAAAATGTTGTCTGTCTCAAGATCCTTGGTTATTTATAGGTGGCGTATGTAAATTCAAACTGACCGTTACGATTGTATCTCTATAATTGTACCACCTAATAATAAGTATTCCTCCAATACCTAGAATGCTACCGTTATCTTGTTTCCTACTTTTGATATTTCGCGCTTTTTCGCACATGGCTACACTTATCTAGTTCATGACTTTCCTAGTGTACAACTAGAACATCAGATCTATAATTTCTCATCTTTTTTTAATGTCTTATTCTTATTTTTTTGTTTAAAACTGTTAGTCAAATGCAACTTAACGTATAAAATCGTGATTAGGATCTGTGTTGATATTTGAACATATGTATCGCGGCAGATTCCATTACATTTCTTCGGTCCACCCTTGTTTTTCTTTTAATTTCTGCTTATTATTATTTTCTTTCTGGATCTTATTTATTTGCATTCCGGCTATTCACTTTTTCTCAGTTTCTTACAGTGTTTTTTCATCAAGCATCCTAATACATTGTGCTTCATTTTGTTTAACACTAGTATGCTGCGCTGTCAAACGCTTGTACATCATTGCTGAGGGTTTACCAATAGACAGCGTGCACCTTACGTTTCCGCAGTGGAAGTCCTAATGCTCCTTACCCGTGAGGCTACGTATGTGGCGAATATTTGACATTTAGGCTTGTTGTCCGCTATAGATGAGCCAGAATTAGGACATGAGTAATCGTATTGACGACTGTTCCGGCTAACCGTAAGAGGTTCGTTGGAGAACCTAGTTGGCTGATCGCCATGTGATTGATATGTGTACTGCTCATTTGTCGTCATACCCTAATAGATGTGGTTGGCGTACGTGCAGTTTCAGGGTTCACGAGTATCCGTGGTGGGATTTAAGACAGCTGCATTTGCCTTCATTGTGACCTTTCGAAAAATAAGTTTCACCGTTCCGAACGTGGCTGACGGTTCATCGTATGCTCCATAGGTGTTTTACTCCCTTCGGTGAGTACGTAAACAAACACATTGACTACTAGCTGTGGGTTGCTTGAAAATCTTGTGGTTCGCATCACCGGTCCGACTTGTGATGCAACTTCCCGGAGTTGGCCTTCCGCGCCAATTTTTCTTGAATTACTAGGGTTATCCCGTCTGTTCAGTTAGGATGCTCTCCCATTTGCGACACAAAACGGTATTTTGTATAGCCTTTGTGTTAAATTTATCGGTACGTTCGTACCTATCTTCTGATTGTTTGTTGTTGTGGGCCTGAAGCATCCAGTTTATCTTTTCACGTGATCCGAAGTCTGATCACTGCTCCCTCAACCGACTTTGTTATGTTTGAGCGTGGCTTAATCGTAATATTTACCGCAACATTAGTCGGTTCATTTGTAAACTAAATGGTTTAATCTGGTGTTGTACGGCAGCAGTTTGATACTCGGCTTACCATTTGTACCGCTGAATAGTTGCGTTATTTTGACCAACCTTTCGCTAGAAACAAGAAGTTTTAGTCTGAATAACTGCTTGGGTTCACTTGATATAATTACTGGTCCCACAGTGAATTTGTTGGGGCATACGTTTTTAAAGTTACCACATATCACCGAACATCTTTTCTTCACTTTTTAGCTACATCTCACGACCTAATGGATTCTAACGAATCGGGACAGGCGGCCTATTATAGATTGGGCACTGGCCACGCTTTGGGCTATCGCCGGCGTGCGATGGCGCTAAATATGTTAAACGTGGTCTTATCTGCTGTATTGACAGTGCTCGGGTTACTTCTGTTATTTAGTCTTATACCGAGAAACCTGTTTGCGAATAACTCGTGTTTGTGGCCCGGACCAGGTAGTCGTTGCTTCTGGCCCTTTGGGCACTACCATGATCGTCGGCACAGTGTTGTTCTGATCAGCATGGACGGATTTCGACATGATTATTTGGAGATTGTGCGGTCTCGGCTTGGCTCAGCATCGCTGCCCAATTTCGCTCGTCTAGAATCTGGCGGTGTTCGAGCTATGCGGTCGATAAACGCTTTTCCTACAGTGACCATGCCGAATCATCACACACTGGTGACTGGTTTGTATCCGGAACATCATGGTGTTGTCGCCAACAGTATTCGCGACACGCGTTGGCCATCCATAGCGTTTGCTATGAATAACCAGACCAGCTTAAACAAGGACCCTTGGTTAAACGGTTGGCCAGAACCATTATGGGTCACTTTGCAAAAGTCTGGGGGACTTGCGGGTTCACTGTTATGGCCCATAACTGATGGATTTGTGCGACAAGATTTACCGTTTCAACAGGTATCACAGTTCACTTTGTTAGACAGTGCGGATTCACGCTATTCATACGAGAAGCGTGTTGCGGACCTTTTGTGGTGGTTGGACAACCCACGTTATCATTTGGATCTAGTGTTGGCTTATTTTGATGAACCGGATGAAACTGGTCACGCTCATGGTCCGTACAGTTTGGAGGTAGCTGAAAAGGTTCGTGAGATGGATGGCGTTCTGGGCTTCCTGTTGGACGGCCTACGCGACCACGGCTTGCAAGACCGAGTAGATGTTATCTTGACCGCCGACCATGGAATGGCCGCAATCGCTACGGATCGACTGATTGCGCTGGACGATTTCGTAGACCCGTCGTTATATAGTTACACTCAATTGTCAACTGTTGGTTTGGTGTATCCAGAGCCAGGTATTTGTTATTCACACTTATATGATTCTTTTTACTTCGGTAGCAGATATTTTTCTCTGTACGGTTATATCATCAAGCGTATTTCTTTAGATTCGAATTCGATCTTCGTTTACCTATAACATTCCCATCATCTTCATTGTTAATCCAATATCACGATTCTGTTGTTCTTGTGAACTCCATGTTTCGTTTCAGCGTGTTTACAACGTCATATGAAAAATCTATGCGCCTGTGAATGTTCACATAGTTGTTACGGTCTTGTCATTTTCCAGACCGATCGATACTTGCCACACTCATTTAGTTACCCGTGCTCTAATGTTTGTTCTTGTGCATTCCACTGGCCTGGCTATCTTGTGTGTACACACTGATTGTGCACATTATTGAAAGATGTTGGTCAGTGTGTGTGTTTGCTTGCTAAGTCTGTCAATCAGTTTCGTATAAAGCGCGTTACCAGTAAGTCGGCCTTTATGAATTAGGCACTATTTGCACAAAATCTGCTCTTATTGACATTGACAGTTCATTTGTTTCAAACTTTGCTCATTCTAGGTAAAGCGGAGGAAGTCTATGCCAAGTTGCAGGACGCACATGAACACTTGAAGGTTTACTGGTTATCCGAAGTACCGCCCGAGTTAAATTTTAATCGGAACAGCTCTCGAATGCCTCCTATCGTTTTGGTGCCAGATCCGCTCTGGTATCTTGTTCACAAACGTGATACACCTGTTGTCGGTAAGGAATTTTTTTTTTCCTCAGTTTATTTCAGCGGAACGGCTGTGATTTCTCTTTACTTTATAAAACGAGAAATATCGATATCGATGTAATCGGTGTTCTGATCGCCCGGTGGTTTCAAACTGTATGCGTAATGGTTTCAGATCGACAGTCGATGTTTGATTTTTCTTTGTGCGCCGTTCCAGAAGTAAACGTTTGTAAAAGCTGTATTTCAGCTGTGACATGTCGTCTTAAGTGGTTTAGGCTGATTTTCATTATTAGTTATATCAATTTATCGGTGACGTTTTTAATTGTCCATTACAACGCTGCTCAGTTTGAAAACTTCCGCTTTCCACCCATCTTCTGTCTTTCCTTCAATTTGCTGTCTTACAGCCGGAGATCACGGGTACGCCCCCAACTTTTCTGATATGAACCCCTTTCTGATTGCAAGTGGACCGTCGTTTCGCTCAGGTCATCAGACTGAACAAGTTTATGCCGTTGATGTTTATCCACTGCTTTGTGGATTGTTTCATTTGCGTCCACACACAAACAATGGCAGTCTGGAGCGCATTGCCACGGCGCTCCTCAAACAAGAAGTGGCAGATCGTTTGATTTTTCTTCAGCGATGGCCCACTTGGCTCGTGTGGCTGGTCTTAGAGATGGAGCTTCTGTGGTTCCTGCTAGTGACCGCTTGTGCACTGTTGCTTGTGGTCGCCCTGGGTGCATCGATTCGAATGCAACGCTACTATCGGCATCTAATGCGTCATGTGGAGGATGAGTACGATGACAAATCGCTTTCAGTATGAACCGTTCGTTTGCATCTCCGACTGAATATCTGCACCCACACACACATGGCTCATTTCACCCATCATTTGGGCACAGTCATTTTTACTTTTAAAAACCGTAATTTAGTTTCACATTTTTGGTCATTTTCGTTTTTGATTTTATTTTAATCGATAAATATATTGGCGCTCGCATTCCAAAACTTGTCCCATTGACGGCATCATCTCTCCGTTCAAAACCGATCAATTGTTCAGTTTTGCTAGTTTATTGGATACCTCCTTTTAATCAGCCCGTAGACTATGCCATCAATTGTTCATCTCAGTTAATCAATCTTTTTCGTTAATTCACGGTGAGAGATGTGTACTGGGCGTAATTTAAGCTACCTATGTGCGCGCGCCCCTATCAGAAGTTCGTAGAACTCAATTGAGGTTTGTATGTACAAGTGAAGGTGATATTTTTGAGAATAACCCTTCAGTTAGAATAGCACGCTAACAAATTCACAATCAGTAAGTTGCTTAAATGCCATGTTCTTAAGGAATTAGCTACCATGGACTCAACAGTAGATGAAGTCATGCGAAATACAGCAATACGGTCTAGATGAGTGCGATCGAACCTCGTCATCATTAGTCTGCTTTTAACGAACCCTAAAAAGCAGGCACTGAGGGAACTAGTCATATTGGACAGCATACAGAGTGACGCCTGCCCACTCTTCGAGTTTCCTCTAAGTCCATAGGGATATGTGCACACTTTTTCCAGTATTGCTTTTGATAAAATGCTAATTGAACTGTTGTCAATCTACTCAAAATTTTGTTGTCCATTGCGTGAAATCAGTCAGAGGTTAAAGTTTAACTAGAAAACCTACGTGAACACATAAGTCAACTAACGCTCTCGTCTAAAGCAGGTTTAGAAAAATTTATTTTCTATCTCATTAACTGCAGCTATTCATATTGCCAACCCCAGTCCGTGTACACAAGTTTATAACACTAAAACACTTATCTGCTTTCAAAGCTCTTAAATTACGAGATAATTTACTAGGGTGCCGGAATTGTACTCACGAATGTAGTAGATTATGTTTCTAAGATTCGAGAAATTGTACCAGATAGCAACAACTTTCGTAAATAAGAAACACTAGAGATTGAACACTATTATCAGAAAATTGAATACCTAAGACGACTCCAAAAACAATTAACCGTAACTTAGATTCACCTTGACCGAATTAAATCAAATAATTCAATCATTATTCAGCTTGCCGAAGATTCACACGGAAGGTAATCCGCTGAAACCGATCTTAGGTGAGTAAGTCACTCTGCCACAAGACAGTGCGATAACTAGCCAAGATACTGGAACCCATCTGTTTGTAGTTCAAGCCTTATAGTTCATATGTTGCTTTTGATTTTTGGAGAGAGGCAAATACCGGGAACAACTACATATGTTCGTCAATATCCTGTCACACATGTGATGACATCAAAAAAACAAAAGTGGGACTGTATATGCCACCTTTTGCACTAACGAAGGTACTGTTGCGCTGCACTTTGAACATTCAATTCAAATTCAACGGTGAGGTCTACACACAAACAGACAGCGGGACAACAGGATCTCCTCTTGGCGGATATTTTCGTGGTAAAACTTTGGCTTAACGACTACACGGACTAATCAAGGACAAGATATTTTTGTAATGCTACTCGAAAATGCTTGTGTTATGCGTTTAGAACAGGCGCTTTGTAAGGTTTACCTATCTCCATCATTTAGCTCAAAGGCGGAAGTTGGTGGATTATTTTACTTAGGCCTGGCACTGAAAAGGCAGGAAAATCATTCCATCGAAGCCTACTTTTATTGGGAACTCACTTGGGCCGGTTGGTGTACACATTTCCTCGGTTTTGTACTTGTCAGGACGAAACAGAACCTGATTCGTTACCTATTAAGCGAAGCAAGAAGGATCTGCTTCATGTTGACCCCAGAAGTTGAGCTGCAATTCATCAGTAATGCACTTTAGGAAAACGCATTACGGAATCATTTCATTATGAAGCACATTGAGGTTACTTCACGCAGCCATCAGCGCATCTCCACTGCCGAGAAGAAACTACTCAACTCTTATTCCAAAGTGATCTGGCAGTCGAATCAATCAACCACTGCTTTTACCACACTATCAGACTGACGTTCCTAGCAGACACGTTACGAAGCTGGTTCGCTGCTGAGACAATGTTGGACTTGAATCTAAAAGAAAATAGCTATCCACGACCTATCCATTTTTGTGCATAATTCCTGCTGTTGTACAGTGGAATACACAGATCGTAATGTGATGGGTGACCAGGTCGGACGGGGCATCATTCTAACACTCAGTGAAATATCTCAACGCGGCAGTAAGATATGGTCAAAACTCAAAGCGGGTAAATCGTAGACAACAGGAGAATTCGAATGAGTCATCGTTCAACGAAATCGAATGAACGGTTGAGAAACAACCGACGAAATTCGGCGACGGATAATGTTAGCCAAACGCACCCAAACAAACAAACGTGCAAGCAATGTTTAGATGGAAACCTTGCAGCGTTTCGATTCTTACATGCGCACGCACGAGTGGCATATGAGCGTACAAGTTGGACTATAGAGATCTTGCTTTATTGAACAACTTTTTGATACAATACGATAAGAGGTTTTTGTAAACGGATCAGGGTACATCACCCTGCTTGACTTGGTTATGGAACTAACAAAACAATAACTATTGCATTTGGTGGATTCTAACCATCAAGTTGAAATCCGGATGGCCTTTTGTATCATTTACGACGTTCCATCGCGTCAGCTAAAAGCAGACCAACAAGGCATATCAGCCATAGGCGAATTAATCGTTATTTGGTTGGATAATCTGGTTGTGTTCTTACACAGCCTGCGACTCCCAACATCACGGTCAGACCTTCATCTTTATCAAATTTGTACTTATGACGCTGACGCGAATTCGATGACGGATTACGTGCACGGAACTCAGACCACTCTGTAGTGACTCATCCTTGTGTTCGAAAGTATTGATTTTGACATCTCTGACCCAACAGTCCCTACGTTTCGTTTATTGCCTCTCGTCAATGCACATTTGATAACCGCTGTAATTGTGCTGACCTGTCAATACACAGCTGTTCGACGACAACAAAATGGAGCAACTCTTTGAAGTATATACCTCAGTAAGGTGGACAATACAAGAACATAAAGCTGATGGGAGACTGAGGAGGAATACATAACCTCACTTTTCCGGAACCATCAATGTAATAAAGGTGACGATCCGGCTTTGTACGCTGACTATTGGCTAAACGCCGGCGTCACATGAACCAACTCATTTGAACACACATCAGATGGTACGGTATGTCTTCGTCTTGGTAATACGCCATATTCCCAGTGGTATTCTATCCACCTAATTGATAGGCAATGAGCACTTGAATGCGTAATTTCTGTTCGATAGAACTCCACAATTACTCGGGCAATATTACTCATCAAGAGTCTGAATTTGATTCCAACGAAGCTCAGAGTTGAACAGTCTTCGACCATTTTTTATGATGCAGTCACAGGTGCCAATTTAACAGAAAACGTCACAGGTTATATGGACTGCATGACTTCGCAGAGGCCGAGAGGCGAGTTGTATAATTTGATCACCAGTTGTAGGCAAACTGTCATTAGGTGATCGATAAAAGTTCCCCGAAGTTGTAATAACTGAGATTGTCAATACTTAGGTTATTGTGGGGCAACGTAAACCAGTTAGGCGATCTGTAGGAGAAATATTCATTTCCAGGACACCAGCCTCGGATACACAGACAATTAAAATGCGATTTGAGGAGTGTATGAACAGTTCACTTAATGTTCATATGCACTTTATTTACAACTCTAGATCCACCTATAACGGCAGAAAAACACAGTTGATCACTGCATGGACAAGTCAATGATTGCAGAGCCCAGTAACGTTGACATCCGATAGTAAGCGGTCGTAATTAAATAACCCATCAGAAGGTGGCAAAACAATATAGCACGAAATCATCAATACGCCAACGATAAGCCTTGAATGTCACACTAGTGACGATCAAGCCAAGAGCCTTGGGAAGGAGTTTGGACCTACCAAGGTGACCGCAATTTTATATCGATTACTCCTGTTTTCGCAGTCAGGCAACAACAGTAGTGCAGAAGAGTAAACGTAGGTATCAACTGGAATTAGCAAACCTTCTTAGAATCAACCCAAAATCACTATTTTCTAGCTGTTGTAGTGTTGTATCCTAGTTTTGGATCGATTCTAAGAACTGCCGAGCTGCAGTCAGGGTACAATCATGATTAACTGTAAGTGGCGAGTGGTTGGTATTTTATGTAACGTTTCCACTTGGACTTAACACCCGTTATCAGTGTTAATAAAAACAGTACAACTGGGTTACCGATTCTATGGCCTGCCTGTCTATCTATTTATCTGTTTGTCCGTCTATCACCCATCTTGGTAGCAAGTGTATGACTATATGAGACATAGTATGCGCCGGGCTCGATATATAACTGCTGACAACTCTGAGAAAGAAGCTCGACTAAAGTACTAACCGTTCCTGATTCTTTTTGGCCAATCGAATCTCGTTGGTGTCCACTAATCCGACTTCGCGATTTATGGTTGCACACTGTTGGCAAAGGAGTGATTCTTCATTTGCCCGTCTCAGTGTCAAGTGACGTACATGTAAACGTGCTTTCAACTGTATGCCTGTTTCAACTACGTAAACATGGTCACAGTCTTGGCAGGGAATACAGCATATTACGTTTGTCCTTTCGTGCTCCCTGATTGCAGCTTTAATACTACAACGCTTTATTTAGGCTACTTACCAGCTCGTGAGCTATTTCAATTCCGGGCTCCGTTGCCCCCAAGATTCCGTTTTATGACCTGCTATTTGCATCTCCTCCCACAAGTATTCAACTCCTTTCGCAAGCATTTCCATGTTCCCTTCTAGATCTTTTATTTCACAGTCAAACGATGGAGGAGATCCTAGTTGCAAATCCGAATGTATGCAATAAGTGTCCAGAAACCAGGCATTTGGCGTTTGGTACAGAATCTTCACATCGTTGTTCTTACGCCTCCTTAGTTCACTGCTGCCATCAACTGAATGTCCATGTCTACTCAGCATACGGCGCCGACCTCATCCGATAGAGAATGGGGGTTTCTGCAACCTACTATACTCCACCTCTCCTAGGGATCACGGTCATTTAGAAATTCCAGTCCTTCGAAAGTGTTTCTCCGTAGCTTTGGCTAGCATTTCGTTGCAATGACATACTCGCATTGGAAGTCATAAATTGTTCACTCCGATGCAACCCATTTAATGATGACGCTCCTCTTAGAAGCCTAGAAAAAATTCTCAAGAATCACGGTGCTTTTCTCCTCCTCTTATTAGTTGTGACTCCAGTGTACCCAAGATAAACTACTTATCAGAATCCTAATCGAATTATGGGAACGGATTCTTGACATCCTTATAGCTGTGAATACAACAAAAGACCAGGTGCATAGTGTCAGTGCCCGGATGCTGCATTGTTCTGGTCAGATTCCTTCGGCATTTCACCGAGTTATTGCAAGTAACAGTTGTCTACTGGACACAATCGTCTTCAAACCATCGGCCAAAAAAATATTGCTGGTTTTTGATAACATCTTTTATTGGTTGCAACAACCAACAAAACTAAAATTCAAAAATTCAAACAGGCCGATTTTATTTGCCTCAGAAACAATCTTTGCTAACTGTTTGATGACCATTATTCTGTGGACCGAAACAACCAGGCGTTTTACAAGATCATTTCATAGTTTGGTTGTTAGAGACAAACAACTGTTACATTCCGGTCCTTTTTGTTTGTGATAACAAATGCATCATCTACGTACAATACAGAACAGTTTTTGCGGTACATACTTCATTCGAAGATTGGCATAACAACTTCAGCAATTCTTTGAAATAATTGCGTTCCCGGAATAGACACAACGATACGCACACAAACATTGGCTTCAACCTAACTGAGAAGTTCCGGATTAGAATGATCGGATAAGCTAAACATTAGTTGAGCGATATGACACGATTATTCCGTTATGCTTATCGTGAGGTTACTGGCGTTGTGGTGCATGCACCGGATTCACGTGCATGAGAGCCAAAATGTAAATCTCGTTTCGAACGAGGATATGCAATAGTGAGGGGCTGTAATGAGAGTGGAACTCGAGTATAGTGTTAGTTAGTTATAGGGTTAGCTGAAAAGTTTATATAAATGCAAATGTTGTGGATGGTTTAGGAAATTTTTAACGACACGTTTTCATCGTTAGCGACTGTTCAATCTGCCTATCCAGAGTAGCTCTGAAAGCGGATTTGCTTTAAACGGCAAAATTATCGTTTTTCTTCAAACGTTATTGATTTTCGTTTAAGCAGACTTCGAGACCAGGCCGTTTAGGTATTCGTGAACCTTTCAAAGCAAAACCATGAGTAAACCACTTCTCGGCAAACATTTCCTAAACTACCTGTTAGCAGGATGACCCCTCGATGAACAGAAAGCTGCTGTGCTCAAACTCATTCTGTTTTGCAACAGCGTAGCTTGAAAACTAGCTGCATTTTATCGATAAAGCAAAACATTTCAAGAATTTTGAAAACGAAAAACTTTGCAGCTGATTTGCACTTATGATCAATCTTTCTTCCGCCAGATATTATGATGAAGTGTTTTTAGGAATCAGATATTTTGAACCAAAAATTGTGTCAGCAGTAACTCAATCAACTACAAGAAAGGATTATACAATGAGTCGCTTGCTTACAAGGCATAATGATGTGGAATTATTACCCAGAATTTTAGTCAGATTACGTCATACTATGAAGTGAGTGTGTGCGCTGGTATCCAAGTTTTCATTCAATTTGGTGAATCCTGATTCTCTCATTCTGTTTGTTTAAGTATACAGTTCTTTGTCCAATCGGTTATAGTCCGGAGGTGTTGGGAATCCGCCAAGGCTAGAGTGAGCCCGACGTGTTTGTTTCCGCTGCATCACCGAAGAGAAACATAATGCAACAAACAAGAAAATCAACACAAGCAAACCAATAGCAATCCAAAGATATTGCATTTCCAACACGAACCAAGACATCCAATGTGGCCAGTGCTCGATTTGTAGCAGGTACTTAGCTACTTCTGGTTTCAAAATTTGCGCAATGCGAGTCAAGCTTCCATTGTGTGGTTTCGGATGAACGAAGGTCAATGCACAGAGCAGTGCGTACATGTCAATTGCATGAGTTTCTGTAACTCGTTCACCCACTCTGAAAGATGGGCCACTGGCAATTAGAAAAGTGTGCATATCTGAATCCGTGTTTGGATATCCGTCAGAACCACCTGAAATGAGAGTAATATGAGTTAACATTAAACTAAGATTCACCTACTGTCTTCCATATATCAATACTGGGAATTATGCCCAACCTCTTGAGCAACAGTTTGACTGTAAACACGTTTCAGCTTAATTAATAATGCTCAACTAGGTATGCATTTTTAATCTCGGCGGTAATGATACAATCAGCAAGAAATGACTACAAAATTTTTCAATAGAATTGATATGCTTGTCTTCGACTAGTAGTGTAAACAAAATTTGTAAACGTGAAACTGAATGACACTTTTATCACCGCTAACCCTTTCAGCTTAGGTTATTCGAAGTCATACCTGAAATTCAATTTACTCGAAGGTTCTGCTGGTTAACATACAATATTGGTCAAACCATTTATGCGTTCACCTATGTTTTATTTTTAATAGTGAACTGGTCTACTGTTGTGAGTAGCCGTCGCTTCTAATTTTTTGTACAAACTATGGTACACCAGTGGTAAGTTTCTCTTTCAACCCACTTAAAACGTTTTACTTATCTCTTTCAGTCAGCTAGTGTTCTATTTGCTGTTCGCCTCATGGTTAAGAATTACCATATTGATTCATTAAACAGCGGGTTGCCTGAAAGAAGAAGAATTTGTTTACTCATTTGTGAATGTCAATTAACTGGATAGCTAGATCAATTACTTATTACTTTTATCCTAAGCACACTCGTGTCGATAGGTTGTTTTGATGGTTCATCACTCTCTATCCAAGATCTATAACTCAGGAAAGTTACCTTCGAAGTTTCAGAATTAATACTCTTTTCAATAGCTGGAGCGAAAGCTGACTGTTATTTGAAGATGCTTTCGTTTGGAACATTCAAGACATTAACAACCTACGGTTTACTTTGCAACCTTCCACCATCTAACCAGAAAACCATATTAACACTTGCTTACTTTAGTAAGTCATGTTACTGATTGCTCTTGTTGAAGTTGCATGCTGAAGAAGACTGCAGTTGTTGAAGAATAGTACGGAATTTCGGTTAGTATAAATTGCTAATCATTTATAACGGGCTGTAGCAGACGCATTCTCATGGATAATTCAGCCAGCCCCAGTCAAAAGGAAGCAGTAGACTCTTACTTCGTTCTCGTTAGAGCTTTTCAGTAATGTATGCACTCGTCACGATCGGGAGTACGACTCCGATCACGTCTACATGAAACAACCCTGCTGATCAATGCGCCATTGATATCACTGTGGGCACAACTGAATTATAACATATAAACGCTCAGCAACATTCGCTTGTGAGTTGTGTTCAGACTGGCCGATCCTTTTGAGGGTGTGTCACGATAATTGACCTGTTAACCTTAATTGAAGAACCCACAACTAGGACCTCTCGTCAAGTTGAAATCACAAAAATCAAATTACCGAACGGGATCTCGATTACTGGTAGGTAGTTGGGGATCTTAGTTAATATTAGTTGAACAGCACTCACCAGCGATTAAAGGTTTCGCAATTGCGAAGACTGTTCATTCAGCTCCTTTTAAAAAGAAGCATAAGACATGACTTCAACTGTTGTTAGAGATCGTCAGTAGTGCCGAACATTTTAATGATCTGTGATTTAACAGACATGGCGACATCGATTAACATGAACCCATAATTATTTGTGGTATAGATATTTCGCCTTCATAAGAATGTCTGGAAGTATTTGACAAATTCAGTATGAGACGAAACGGAAGGGTTGTGAAGTTTTGCACGAGGATGACCCATGTACCTTATTTTTTCTTCTAGGCAATTGGATTCACCATACACTCGCGGTTGTCATCTACTTAAATTCTTTAAATAATATAACTATAAGCTCAGAAGCGAATGTGGTTGAGCGTTCACATATGATAATTCGGTCGTGCCTAATGTGAAGTCAGTGGTAAACACGGTTGCCTCATGAAAGTGTGACCGGAGTTCTAGCCCCGACCATGGCAAGGATATGCATTACTGACGTGCTCTAGTGAGAGCTAAACTGGCGTCTCTTCGAAAGGGGCCGACTGGAATGTCTATGGGAATGTGACGGCTACGATCAATTGTGGGTGATGTTCAATCTATATGAAAATCAAAATCTTCTATTATAAGTGAGGAACATGGAACTCCTTCATATCTATTGTGCAGACAATGTAATAAATATCAATTTTATGAAAAATGAATTGAGATTAACAAAACGTTAACGGCAAATTATAATAATATGCTTCTGAACCGCTTTTCTAGTTGCATTTGTAGTTGAGAATCGATACACTGCATGGAAAACTTAAAGCATTGGCAAGGCTACTTCTGATGGTTGAATATCGCTTCATTTTGTGAGGTACACAAGTAGCCATCAAGGCGGTCGCTCTTCTTCTCAGCAGTCCTCACGTGTAATTTGACTGAGACTCCCGTAACTCTATCGCGCCATTTGTTTTGGTTTGACATTTCTTCAAAAACTATCAACTAAGTCATACATTGTTTCCCTGGCGTGCAGTGTCTACTTCTCTCAGGTGATAAGGTAGAGCACAAACACTTTGCTTAAACAAGGCAGGCGCACTACCAACTGAGTTACAAAGCCAAGCCGAAAGTTCACAAATCTCACATATGAACTCAAATACTCGCCCAATCTACTGTGCCATATGGAGTCCTCCGACCGATCCAGAGAATTCACTATCAAAGGAAGAATTCACGATGGAATTCACCAAAGTCATGCACTTTCTGTCGCTAGCCTGAAGCCAGACGAAGTCCAAAATTTACGTAATTAGGTCTCATCTGAATTGCTCTGCTGCCTATAGCTAATATATATATATATATATATATATATAACGAACAATCGAGGTTTCACGCAGTCCCTAAACACAACCGACCTTAAGACATCTGTTTCGTTTCATAAGAGCGTGAACACAGACGCGAACAGGAGTCACACATGATTAACCTAGGCTGTTTTCTAATAATTGCAAAACAAACTTCAGGATTGAGGCGAAAAACGAAAGGAGGTTGAGTTAATGGTAAATGTCCCATCAGGCCCCTTGAATAGAATATAGTCATAATACACATGTTACGATATGAATACAGTCGGCGCACACTTGACAATGGTAAGCATGTAATTAGAATAAAAAGACACAATTCATCAAGATGGATGAAATGACTAAAAGTACTAACCGAGCCGGAACTTTGGTGATACTCGCAGTCAAACCCACAACATGTCAAGATTGACAGTCAGTTCTTTTTGAGCGTATACAGCCGACTTCCGGAAACTGATAAATAAGGCCCTAATATACTTGAGATTTTGTGAATTGTGAACATTCAACGGGACCATAAACGACTTTATCCTATTAACGTTGTGACCTACAGAAGTTTCGTGGTAGCCGAAGAGGTACTCCATCCTTACTGGATACTACTCATTAGCGGATAGGTTGATGAATCTCCCAAGCACTTTGGGATATGTCCCTTTGTCCTGATTTCAGACATTATTATTTTTCTACCTAAGTGGGTGCTTCCACATCTACAGGAAAGTTGATAGAATCAAAGATGAAAAAATATCACTTCTCTTTCGACCGCGGATAACCGAAATGCAATTGTCTGCGAGGGTAGAACAAGTTTAAATTCATTATAGGAGCATTTTAGCGTGGCATTGACCATTATACCAAAAACGTTAAGTTACCATTGAGAGGGAGTCTGGTGTAGACAGCTGTCTTAGAAACCTCACCAATTTCAGCCTTTGAGGGAGTAAGTTTAATTCATTTCCTGACGAACAGTTGAAGGGAACTAGATAGCGCAAAGGGCTTCAAGTGAAATTGCTTGCTCAGCTTGTGTTCTATCTCCACAGAGTACTCGTGATAGTCTGTAAAACATCACATGTGCTAGTGACCTTTTATAAGTAACATGAGCAGAACTCGTGAAAAGCCTTTACTACCTTGTCCCTGTGTGCTTTCGGTACACCTGAAAGTTCAACGGATCCATCTGAAAAGAGTCTAACAAAAATGTCTTACCCAGGAGTTGAAAAGTTGGACTGTTTTTCATTTCGTTCCTTATTTTACCCAATCAGAAACACTGTTTGTGCAGTTTCTGTTTCTGAACGACTGAAAAAATAGTTTATCCAATTTTCTCTAAGAAAACGTGAGCTAAAACGAGGTTAAATGGGCTCCTTATGGCTGTACAATCTGTTACATTTTAAACTCAATCTCACATTTCCGTGGAGAATGAAAATAAGCTTTTTAAATAGCCGACAGAGACTTTACTCAAACTCAGTATCTCGGGCCGCAAGATGTTAAACTTGTGAATAAAGAATTGACATCAATGGGATACGTCTTACATGTGGTAATATCCAGACTCTAATAGATAAGGCAATTTCGAAGATGTTTTTCAAGAAATGCACAGCTAACATTTGGCGAACAGGCTTTAAAATGTTAATCAGGGATTTCACAAGCTCATCGTAGAGGGATTCAGGCATTGCTAGCATGGGTTGTGTGGGCATACCTGTTCTGAGAGTAAATCATATAATTATGGAGTTTTGATAACTACGATTCTTAAAATGTGGTATTGACCTTCAGTGATAATGCCATCTGTAAATCACGATATATCTACTCTTTCACTAATAGCAGATTATCCTGTTTGTTCGTGAATCTGAAGTTTCTAGAATACGCGCGAATTTTTTGCACTGTGCTTTAGTACTTCTGGTGGTATATAACCAGATACCAGATTCTTCTATCTGGCTTTAGACTTATAATACCTTCGTTTTTTATCAGTTTTTGCAAGGCGTGCGTGTGTTCGCTAGTTAGGTAACACTGTTGTATGTAGGATCGTTGAAAGTGTATGACAGATTTACTAATCTGGCCCTTGGCTAGATGTCACTATCAATAAATATGGAAACTAATACACTTAACCAAACAAGCAAAGTTTCAAAATGGGCATGGAATAGTTTTAGTTTCTTGCTGTCCTGGCACACAGACATGCAATCCCATTGGTACAGCTTCCATGTACGTTTGAGAGAATACCACATATGACACTGAGAACGCGTTTAACCTTACTAATGAATCGGTGACTTTCCATTCTATGCCCTCAAAAACAACCGAATGCCATTCTTTGTACGCTGTGGGTTTGACCATCTTGACCTTTACTGCTAACTTGGTGTGATAGTCAGGTGTGTGTGCTGTTCTGATCCGACTGGCTATATAGAAAAGCAAATCGGTCCTTGCAAGTTCAACCATATCAGATTGATCAAATGGTAGCAGTCGGACAAAAGGCAAATTGACCCGTTGCGGATGGTGTCAATGTGTTGTGGTTTGGCTCTGCGTGATGGTTGCACTCAGCTGGTCAGGTTTGTGTGACATATTTTCCTATACAACAGTATCTGTCTTAGGTGAGTGTGTTGGGCTTATGGGTGTGTGGCTCTCGAGCATGTACGTGGCTTTTGGAATTTGGTGGTTATTAGTAATCAGTGTTGTTGCGTTTGTACGTGTGTATATGTCACCCCCTGGCGTGGTGGTCATGCTTGTGTGCTGTTTTGATCCGGCGGGCTGTACTGACTGCGACCTCGGTCGTTGCAAGTTCAACCATGTCAGGTTGGCCAATGTCTTGGGTTGTGACTGTGGAACCTGCTCTAATTGGTTGATGCTGATGTCTATGTGTGCGCGTGTGTCACCTGATGCCTTGCGGTACAGGCTTTTGAGCCAAAGGCTTTGGTCGATGGCCCTAATCGCTCTCCTGTGAAGAACTGGGCGTCCTGGCAGTATCCGAAGCCCACAAAAATCATGACTTTACAACAAAAACAAATACCATACTGCACCGGCCGTCGCGCAAGATAAACCGGGTCGCCTTATCTGCTGCACATGACAGGGTG